>VZRZ01005132.1:631105-663520 GCA_013398175.1 Climacteris rufus | reverse complement strand
TTTTGTTCCTATAGCTACCAAAATACTCAGAAACTCACCCCAACTTTCATTTAATTTCCTCTTGCCTACAAACTGTCTATATTTTCTTCTTTGAATGTCTGACAAGACAGTTCTGGTTAGCTTAAGGTTGTCCATCAAATTAAGACTGCACGATCTTAAGAGAAATGGTGCTCTTTCCATGTACATATTATAAAAAATCTGCAGACAGCAGAATTTTATGCCCTGGAAAAGACAAGAGTGGTATTTAACTGAATTACTGAGTTTTCTGAACATTTCTTCCTCTGTTCCAAAAAACAAAAATGAGAAAAGAGACATCATGGTAAACCCCAAAGCAAGCTGTTCACTGGTAACAAAACAGTAAAAGTCAATTGCAACTACTGTAATATGTCACATTATGTCATATTATATCTTTCTTAACCGTACAAAAATCCCCTCTTAAGGGTTTGCTGATTGCACTCTTTATTGCACAAATAAACAAAGAAATAACAAGTATAGAATAGGACATGTACTCTACAGTGCTGCTGTGGTTTTGCCTTTTTCTTGTGCAGGGTCTTCACATTGTCAGACCCCAAAGCTGCAAAATAAACCCAAGACTGTATTTGACTATGTTTACAACAGCAAGCAAAATGCCTAACAGGTATGGATGTGCAGTTGGAAAGAGGAGGTGCTTAGGATGCCCACTATAGGTACATTCTGGGAGAAGTTACTTTGAGTCAGCTTTAGGTTGCCCACTTTCCACTGTACTTTCTGGTCTTAAAGACACAAGATGCATTACCAGAATACAGACATAAGATTCAGGCTTTTTCTTTGCCCTGAGCCCTTTCCCAGTATGGCAAAAAAATAGAGATTACTTTTTTTGAATGATCCACTGCCCTATAAGTCTCAAAGGACTTGTATCAGGTAGAGGTAAAGACGAAACATCACAGACATGTGCTGGATCATGCTAATGTAAATGTGTTTAAGAGGAGTTAATAATAAAAGCAAATATAACATTATTAGTTATGCTATATGTATACATGCAACCTACAACATACAGGAAAGTCTGAGATGTTACTTAGTCCATGACAAAGCTTTGATACCTAAAGGAAGATAAAAATACTCATTACCTAGTCATTCATTAACTTGCCAACCATTTTAATATTTTCTAATGTCTGCTGATAACAATGGACTCCTGAAATAAGTAAATCCTAAATCATTATATGATGATGTTAAAAACAATCCTGGAAATTACAAGTCTGTAAGAGGGAATTTAAAAAAGGTTTGTAGTACTGAAGTAAAGAATCACAATAATTGTGCAGACATTTAGAATTATTTTAGACCAGAAATGTAAGGCAGTAAGTAAATGTTATTTTACAGTAAATAAGAGCTTTTCTATTTTTTCTTTTTTTTTCCTTTCTGTATTTAAGAATAAAAATATATTTGAAACATGCACTTTTGCAGCAACTGCGTAATATTCATTGTATTATTTTTTATTACACTGAAAAGAAATCTGCATATTAGATCAATCTAATGAAGACTTTGATTTACTCTCACCATTAATAGACGACTTTTACATATGTTTTGAAGTATAGCAAAAATAATTTTTAAAAACTTCTTCTATGTCAAAACCTTCAAAAATTTTCTTGGGTGATTGCCCCAATGCTCTGACAAAGTATCCGCCTTAACAGCTCACAAACCCTTCTGTGAGAAATCCTAATTGACAGATTCATTAGTGATAGTTCTCCTGCCTTCAGAACTAAATACCAGTGATTTGATCCTGATTTCTTCTATGAAGTCACCTGAAGTACTACGTATAACAAGATCAAACTTTGCATCATGGGGTACCTGAAAGTTGAGGTGATAGTGTAAGTTCAGTGAAGACCCTTGAAATAGGAGGTGTTGAATTAGTAACTTACGAACAGGAGGAGTTTTTGCAAGCAGGATGAACTTCAAAGGAAAAAAAAAAAAAAAAGAAGAGCTTTGACAAAGTGGAAGACCGCACAGTTCGAGAGTACACATCCTTAGCAGATGAAGCAACAAAAAATTACTTGGAGTAAGAACAGTTGCGGGGAGAAACAATGAAGCAAATGAAACAATGAAACCAGTAGCTTGAACCAGTCAAGTCCCGCCTAAACAGTGTAGAAAGTAAGTGGTCAGACCAAACGTGTGTGTGCTCGTATGCCCATACAGAATGGGGATCCGGGATGGATTAAAACTGGGTAAGAAAGATCATATTAGAAGGATACTAAAAAGAAAATAGTCTGTGGAATATTCTATTTTTAATTTGCAAAATATTCAGGGAGAAATAACAAAGGAATGGTCACAGAAGTGATTATTATTATTGGTTTTATATTGGAAAAAGTAATAAAAATTATGACAAACAACAAAATCTGTAGCAAAAACATAGTCAGGGAATAGGCAATGCAGTGCTTTTAGAGGAAAGGTATGTCTGTGAACATGAAGTCTGTGTCAGTAGGTATTTTTATTTAAAAATTAATCTTAACGAACACTAGCACAAATCACAGGAACACTACTTCTGTTCACTTATAGGTGTCTCCATCAACTTCTAGCAGTGTATTTCATTAAGTCCAAATGTCAGCTGAAACATCAGTCAGAGACGAAATCCATGATGGTCATACAATGTTCTGTCAACTTTAGAGATATAACTGTACCCTTTACATTACATAGCAATTGCCCCGGTGCAATTACTTTTACTAAAACCCCAAATGCATAGTCTATAATCAACTAAATAGTCTATAATGAACTTAAATTCTGACAGTGGTCACTTCCCATGAAGTGGTTCACTTGTGTTTCCACATGAAAGCCAGAATGATAGCATGCCTTCTGCTTTAACAGCTTAGGTTTCCACACTGTGTTCTAAAGACTTAGTTATTATAGCTATGTTATTATTGCCAGCCTATCTACATGTCTATAATATTTTGAAAATTATTTTAAATTCTGGCTTTTATAATGTCGCATTTGCTATATTGCTTTGCTTTGGCATGTTGAAAAATAAAAACCAAACACATTTCTTTAAAAGCGGTAAATTTTCATATTGAGTAACTAATGGGTCTATTTTGATAGAATTAACTAAACACAAGAACTAAGGCAAAAACTAAGATTCAAGTTTTAAAGAGAACTCTAAATAACTTTGTTCATGTTAATATGTTTGTAATTGTGTTCAGACTATATAAATTATATACAATTCCACCCTTAAAAGCCTGTCCTAATAGGGACATTGAGCAAGACATATTTCCACTATAAGGCACTGTGTAATGGATTCAGAGTAAAAAAGTTATTAAGCAGTTACTGTGTTTCACCTCAAGTAGCAGCTTTTCAGCAATGCAGTAGGCAAAATCATTCCTCTAAGTCTGTAAAGTCTTAAAATGCTTTCAAATGGATGGATATATCTAACTTCTCTTCTGTATAATTGCACAATCAATGAAACCTAGCTGTTGCTGCCTCTGGTAAGACTACATTGTGCAGTATGAAGTCACAACTGCCGTCTTTTGAGGTAGGCAACACCATCAGTTCTCTGGGGTTTTTTTAGTAAGCACTGAATGCACGACATGGTATAAAATTTTGAGCAATCAAGACAAGACTACTGATGCAAGTAGGACACAAGTATAAGTGGAACAATAACTTGATCCAGCAATGCAACATTTTAACAAAAATTCAGTCAGGTAACTTAGGGAGTTAAGACTTCTTTGCATAGTTAAAATAGAAAGTCAGTCACCAGCACCCTTCAAAGGCACATTTCAAAATGTTGACCAGTGCTTGTATGTTTCCTGAGGACATCACAGTGCTGCAATGACAATACCAGTTGAGATCTGAAAAACTCTTTTTCCATGGAAGTGCAGTCTCTCTGCCTGAGACACTTGAAAGTCTCTCTTTAAGAGTTTATCCTTCCAGGTGCAATGCTGTTCTCATATTGCTTCTGGTTTCAGTGTTTGAACAGATTCTTTAATCTCTATGCTACATCCTCATTAGTTCTGCAACATACGCATTAAATGGGGAGTGGGTGGGGAGAGGCACCAAGGCAACCTGAGCCAGCTGAAGCAGAGACTGTCCTGATGCAACTTTCTGAGGACTCTTGCTCTTGTCCTGTGCTAGCAGTCACAAGTTTAACTGGCTCTGGGAACTCACCTGGTCAAAAACAACCCACAATGTACAAATAATCTTATTTTTAAAAAATTGTACCCCTTGAGAGAGCACATGCTTTTCAACAGTAAGCAACACGAGAATCACCACTGCATGGAAATATGTTCCAGCTAAACAAAATTAATTAAGCAAGACGCCACAGATATTGTTATTAAGTCATAAAATGCTGGCCCTGGTTATGTCCACAGGGAGGCTGGCAACAATTATGAAGATGCTCACTTGAAAGATGCTTAGTTCATTTAAGTTAGTTACAATGGCAAAAGAACATAGAAAAGGGCTTCAAACATCTGATTTATTTAACAGAACAAGTACAAAACAGAAAAGTGCAATGAACAGCCTTTGCTGAGCCTCGGCTCTGCCAAGAACATCCACTTCAGGAGAATAGTTCAGTGTGTCTGAATCAATAATAAACATACACTCTGAACCTGGCAGTGACTTCTGAGACATTTGGTCCACCGACCACACAGTTCTCATCCATGCTGCCCACGTAGAAAGAGGTACGGCAGGTAAATACCTCCAGCCTCCAAACAGACACCAGCTATGGACTAAGGACAGTAAGCTACTGCTACTATATTGTCTGTAGACTGGGAAAGTTTTGTATCCCCTGCACTGGATCCACACTCTGAAAAGTTCTAAAGGCTCTTCTGAAAGATCCTAAGTATGCAGGAATCGCAGAATCACACAATGGAAAAGAATTAACTACAAGGAGAAAAAACAATTTGTATCAGAGGTGCAGTCTAAAGGCTACAGCAGAAAGCTTTTGGAAATTACATGGAACTAAGAATACAAGGGAGAAAAATTTAGTATTTCCTTATGAAAATGTAGATGTTTCTGGGAAAGAGGCTCTGAGAAGAATGCTAGGTTTTCATTCTGTTGGAGTTTTTTTTGTTAGTTTGTTTTGTGGTTTTTTTTTCTTTTATCTTCAACTGAAAGCAGAGGGAATTTCATTACTGGATTTCAAGGGAGAATAATGTTGCGCCTAAAGTAGAAATAAATCTTCAAGGTAGTATTTTAACTTTTTCATAAAGTTTCTAAATATTTCATACTATTATTGTAAATTATATACACACAAAGTGCCTCTCTAATAAAGATGATGCTTATAGGTTCAGAGAAAATGTATTAGAAGTGCAGATATTACAGACCCAAGTATTTGTAAACTACAGAGACTACCATCAAGTCTGCAGTCATGAAGCCACAAACAAAAAAGTAAAAGAGACGGTTACAAACAAAAAATATTCTTGTCCAGGCTCTGAGCATAGACAGACGGACAAGCAGTAGAGAGCCTGCCTACTTCTGAAACCTAAAGACAGACGGACAAGAGCAATACTGCCAGTTAGCTAGTGTTCATTTGAAAAACTCAATCAGGTAACTAAAATGCATAACATGAATCAGCCATCCAATGTTGATGATGTTGAAATATTGGTATGTGGCAGCTAGGAAATAAGGTAAGCCAGCCATCCCTTTGTAGGACTGACAGAACCTAACAGAAGACCAGCTAACTGCAGTACCTTTTGTCAGAGGCCTAACCACTACAGACATCACACGAAGAGTTAAGAATTGAAACAGTCAAACACACAATTCCCAGATGGAGCAGTTCTTCACAAAAGTCAAAGCTCAAAATCAATGTTTTTAGCAGTTGCTGAAGGTTATGAGTATCATGCAGTATTTTGATGATATTTTTCTATTTAAATAAGCACCCCAGGAGAGGAGTACAAAAATCAAATGTCTTGCAAAGATATGTCACACAGTTCCAATTCAGCAATATTTAATTCAACTCCTGCACAATTTTTATTAAAAAAAAATCCTTACTTTTTCCCATTTCTCCAGCTTTCTTTGTCAGACAGGAGTTTACTCTGAAAATTTATACCCTGAAATGGCACTCTGGCAAACCTGGTGAGGAATTCAGACATGTTGTGAAAGAGAGACTGGCTTGGAACCATTAAGAAAGCTAATGTCATGTCCATCAAC
Source organism: Climacteris rufus (assembly GCA_013398175.1). Taxonomy (NCBI): domain Eukaryota; kingdom Metazoa; phylum Chordata; class Aves; order Passeriformes; family Climacteridae; genus Climacteris; species Climacteris rufus. The sequence continues at coordinate 657,412 of VZRZ01005132.1, read as the reverse complement.
TGTGGCATTAAAGCTATTGCACGGGCTATTACTCTGTCACGTGAAATTAAAAGTAGTTAATGGCATCTATGATGAAATATGACCAGGTATACCTGCAAGAACTTTGTATTTTTGCCTTTATCAAATACGTGAGTATTCTTCTGGCTCCTGAGATGGGATGAGACAGTTTCTGCACCCTGGCTTACAGGAAGGATGCAGGCATCACTGCCCTGATGACAAAACTGATGGCATGGATCTGACAGCTCGAATGACAGGTCAACCCATTTGATTTTCTCTGTTGCCCCTGCTCAGCAGTTCTGTTGATTGAGAAAAAATGAATCAAACCAAACCCCTGGTGGGACACACTGAACCAGACAAAGTCAGGCAGAGCACTCTCAAAGCTCTCAAAAGAAATCACGTCATGCTTTCCACATCAATTTGGAATAATTATCTGCAGAAAACATAAGGTCTTTTCTGTTCCTATCAGCTTAAAGAGAAGCCACTTGTAGAGCAACAGCATATGAGAGAAGGACCTTGGCTGATCTGGTGGTGCAAGTAGTGGCTGATACACACCTGGTAGCTGAACGCATCCCTGCCTGTGTGTCACTACACAGAGGGATGTGGGTCATTACCTCTGAAAAAACAAGTTTCACAGTGTTTTGTATAGCCAACCTGTTGTTTCTGTACATACAAATATTTGATAGGATCCTGAAATGCCACTGTGATACACTGCATGGGAAAGGAACAAGACCAACACCAAAAAGAGATCAGGGAGAAAGAAATGAGGCCATCCCTGTAACCCTGTCAAGAGATTTGAAATAGCACAGTAGGAAATCCATAGGAGACCAAATCCCTTTCATCCCTTACAGTTATCCCTTGTTACACAGTTGGTTTTGTCTATCTCCTTTCAAGCTGTGAAGGCCTAGATACTTCTCTGCAGAAATTAGAAGTTAGCCTGGGTATAATATGCTAATTAATAATTCTGAGTTATCTAAAATGCAAATTAGACTGCCAGATATGTTCCACTAATGATCCTTTTAAAGTCAGAACGGCATTTTCAGAAAAATTATTTCCTTACAAATGTAGGTCAGTGACTGCATTTCACTGATCAGATAACTGGAATATCTTAACCTACTTAAAGGACTTTAAATTTAAACTTACTTCCAAAGTCATCCATTGCAAAGTGATATGTGTGTGTGATTCTGTGTTCTGTGTATGCTATATATCCATGTGTTTTATATAGATAAATATATGCACATGTATATTTTATATATCTATATATATACATACATATATGTTCCTAATTCCGATTTAGTGTGACATCCCAAATATTATCATAAAATTAAATCATATAAAATACAATACATCTGTGCAATAGCTCTTGATTACTTCCAGTTACTTCTAATTACAATTCAACCCGAATTTTCATGCTGCCCTGACATGTTGCCCAATGTTTCAGATTTGCAGACAAACGAGAGATGCCAATGCATTCATATAAAATACACCTTGACATGTTTTATTGGGTTTTCTATTTAAGTGCTTAGCCAAACCATGTGGCAAAAAGAACACATGTAACCTGTTCATATGGGTGTACATCATGATTCTCTACTCCTGCATATGACACCCACCTTCCTGGAAATACACGTTATGCTCCCAAATGCAGATGGTGTTATTAGAAAGGATTGAAATGTTTACAACAGGGATTTAACATTTTTGTCAATATGGCTCTTTATTAGTATTAATTTTAAAATGGGTGAAATCTGGGCGGTGTTTGCCAAACTAGAAACAGAAGAAATGTAAATCTACAGCTTTTACGCAATTCTGCTTTAAACACTTACTCAAAAATATACCTATTGCCAAGAGATGTATTATGTACTTATCATTAAATAAGGTCCAATTTTTATACAGCAACCACTAATGACATATGAGTCTTAAGTTCTACCCTTGTTTCTAATGTCAGAAACCAGAGAATGTCTAGTCAGGGTGAAGAGAGGAACATTGCAGACTTATTTACAGTGGACTACCCAGTCTGAGGTTGTTGCAAGCAATGTTGGCCCTTCTGAGGGCTTCTGAATTAGAACAGAATAAAATTCAGAGTGCAAAAACCCAAGTTCACAGAATGCTGAAAGTATGAGCTGGTTTGGTAGCCCACGAACCTGAACCATTACAGGGCACAGACAGTATCTACCCCACCTCCCACTCAGGGGCAGTAATGACTGTGGTGAACAATGTGGCACCACAGGTCCGATCACAGAATCATAGAATGGCTTGGGTTGAAAGGGATGTTAAACATCCTCTACTTCCAACCCTCTGCAGTGTGCTGTGACAACTTTCATTAGGTCAGGTTGCTCAGAGCCTCATCAAAACTGTCTTTGAACATTTCTGAGGATTGCCCTAGTTAATTTTTTGCAGTAGCTGGGAGGGGGGCATGGCTGAGGGGGCATGGCAAGGACCCAGATGTTATTTGATACCACCTCATGTCATTGCCAGGGGCAGATAAAAGCTACTCCTCTCTCACTACAGAGGAGAAGGACATTCCTTCTGGTGGGAGGAAACACAGAGCAGTCAAGTATTGTTTTATTTTGCATATAAAGAGTTTATTTCTCTTACGCCTTTTGTTATTAATATTGTTGATGTTACCATTTGTTTTGTTATCTTATTGGTGTTTTTAGTAAATTGTTCTTATCTCAGCTGGTGACCTTTGCCTTTTGTGCCTCCTATTAGAGGATGGGAAAAGGGGAGTGGTTTGTGGTCTTTTTAGTGGGAGTACTAAATTGGGGAGCACCATTCCTAAACCACAACAGGCATCTACAGCTTCTCTGGGCAATATTGTTCCAGTCTTACCACCCTCACAGTAAAGAATTTCTTCCTAATATCTAATCTAAACCTGCCATCTTTCAGTTTAAAGCCATTCCCCCTTGTCCTATCACTACATGCCCTTGCAAAAAGTTTCTCTCCATCTTTCCTGTAGGCTTTGTTCAGGTACTGGAAGGCTGCAGTTAGTTTACTCAGAAGCCTTCTCTTCTCCATACTGAACAATCCCAGTTTTCTCAACCTTTCCGCATAGGTGACATGCTCTATCCTTCTAATCATCTTGGCAGCCTCCTCTGGACTCTCTCCAAGGTCAATGTCTTTCCTGTGCTGGGTATCCCAGAGCTGGATGCTGTACTGTAGATGGGGTCTCACAAGGGCAGAGTAGAGGGGCAGAATGACCTTCATTGCATGCTGGCCGTGATGCTTTTGATGCAGCCTAGAATAGTCATGCTCTGCCCTGCTCACACTGCTACTACCAGCAGCAGTGTGGCCAGTCTGCAAGGGAAATGACAGTTCATTTTAATTACTGGACTGTATGGCCAGCAAATCCAGTCATACATACGTTCACAGCACACGGTCACTGTGTGGTGATCATGGGCAAGATTATCACTAAACCAATAATTTCTTACTATTAGATATGCAGAACTCTAACTGCATCTAATTTTTGATGCTGTGATAGGCCAAAGTACATGGTTTCCCACAGCCTGACATAATTCCAAGGACCTGAATTAATTTCACTGACAGATCATCCTAGAGAAAGGAGGAACAGAGAGAAAAAAGAAAGGGACTGGGAAGAAATTTCCAAAACCTGCTACCAAGAGCATGGACATCTCTAAAATACCTAGGAAAAAGCTCTGTTGGAAGCAGCATTAAGCATTCACCCAGTACTAGGCACGGTGAAGTAAGCACAAAATTGTGAGTGGGTAACAGGCTGTAAAATAAGAGTTGCTTTGATAGTTAAATGTACCATATTCTTGACCACAATCTCCGTGAAGGTAACAGTGATATGAAATTCTAGATATCCAGGCACCTATCCAGAGAGTACTGATGCACACAGGAAGTACAGCTTCCTGTTCTTCAAGACACAAGCAAAGATCTCCCTCAGCTCCCTCAGTGCAAATACCTGCGGTGAGGTTCACTTCATTCCAACCAGAAAAACAGCAGAGTACTCCAGTCCTCATGTAATTCAGCTCATTTATTGGATGCTTCCCTTACACCAAGCAGTTTGAGATCAGATTTCCTTCTTCCTGCTACAATCCTTCTATACTTTATTTGGCCTCACTTCCTGCTGCATAAATCTCTGTACTTAGGCAGCTGTGACCATTTCTTAAGCCACAAAGAGAAGCTCTTTTCCTGGAACAGATCAGTGCCAGAGAGATACACATGCAGCAAATGCTCCAGCAGGATTAGCAGTGTTCTGCAGAAGTGCTCACTACCAAAAGCATACCTCCAGAGGAAAGTGAAGGACATGGTGTCACAGTGACTGATAATAAAGCTAAGAAAAGATTATTTCCAGAAGACACAGGAACTTCTAAACAGATGGAACAGTTCCTTACTTCCATGAAATCAGTTCCATTCTAAATGTACATACATGTACCTTAAGGAAACATGGATGCATTTATGATACGATTACTATGATAATTTGTTATTCTACTTCAATGCCTTAATAATTACTATTTACTACCAAGCACAAGAATAAGACATTTATCTGAGAGAAGGCAGAGATATCTGGGAAGAGGCAGGGACTATCTTTCTGGTTTTCACCAACACACCACCCAGTTCAACAAAATCCTGCACATTTTTGCTGGGGGATTTTTAAAATTTCTTTTATTAAATTTAGTTTTCTGGACAAAAGTGCTGAACAGGTATTGAAGAAAGGAGACTGGAAGGTTTTTGAAGGGGTTGGTTCTCCTGTCTGATTAAGCTCTGTCTGACCTTCCCCTTTTATTTCCCTGCATGGCATTTATTTGCATAAGGGTTACTAAATGAGTGGTAGTGCTATATGCAGTTGAGTGTGAGACAACCAAGGAACAGTCTCTATTTATTTTAAAATAGTCTACAGTCCATGTTGTCTTTCCTCTATGATAGTTTGAGAAACCTTCTCCTTTCAGTAGCATACAGGCTGTAATGCTGCTTCCAAGTGGAGGCAAATAAAATTTTAAGAATAAATTTTTCTCTTTTTCTAAAGGGAAAACATCTTCATACCAACTTAACTCCTCCACAAGTGTCAGGTATTTTAGCATGAAAACTTAGCATGTGCTTCTCATATGCTCTGTCTTCAGTCCATGGCTAATTTGCTGGAAATCCATGGCCCTGATGCTGAGTTGCTTGTGCCCATCAGTGTGATTAAGAACAAAGGCATAAGCTGTGCAGTTGCAACCACATGATAGTCCAGTCACAATCCCTCCTGGTAGCAAAGATAGCACTTATCTGTGTGATTCTGTCTGATAAAATCTTTCTTTCCTCTGTGTATGACCTCATCTTAGCAAAATATACTATTCTTGCTACTGAGCATATGTCCACAAAAAAAAGTATTTTAAAATATTTTCAGTACTAATTCAGTGTATTCTGGGGATACTTGCTAAATAGTTATGATCAAACACAGAGCTAAAGTCACTGGAACTATGGTGGTAAGTATACCCTGGATGAGAGAACAAAGTTAAATCCTTAATTACAGAATGCAGAAACAAACCTCTCTTTCCTATTTCAACAGGGTCTCATATTAATGAAACACCTATCACTATGTTTTTACTGCTACTGCCTGAGCAAACAGTTGCACAACAACACCCGTACCATTTTAGTATGATTGTTTGGTAGCAGTGTTTCCTGTCTTGACCTTTGAAACACAACATCTTACTACAGTGTAATAATTAACGAAGGCCAATCACAAACTCACTACTTACACAGTGTGCAGCCGGTGTTCACGTGCACATTAAGGGAATCACCAGCCTGTGGTGATCATGGAGAGGCCTGTGGGGACTGCAGTGTGACCCAAATGGCCATGTAGCGGGAACTCAATCCCATGAAGCTGCCACGAGCTTCCTCAAAGCTTCCTCAAAGCAAGCAAAGCAAGCAAGCAAGCAAATCAAGACCTCAGGCTCATAAAGTTCATTCTGAACCGCTCTATCCAGTTTCAAGAGCTGGTGCCTAGCGTTAAAGGCTTAATTCTGAGAAGGTCATGGGGAGTTGCATGATGAGGTACCTTCGGGATGTTTTGGCCTAATTGAATTCAACAGCTAAGACATTTTCAGTGCACAGTCCTGAAAGGTTCTGGCACAGCTGGAGCATTATTGTAACACACCTTCTGCATCACAAGTCATCCATCTCAAGTGCAAGTAGGAAGTCCAACTTTTTTTGGCATGGAACAGGGAGGGTTGAGCCTCCTTGCGCAGTGGAAAGGCAATCAAAGTAATTTCTCAGACTTTGCTTTGCTGTGCCCATTATACATCTGGTGTAATGGGGCACTGAACCATTTCTATCTTGATTCATTTGTACTTCACTCCTTTTATGTGTCCCTCCTGATGTGGAGTTGGAGAAACAGCAAGTGATTCCTGAGTTGACATTTATCAAACTAAGCTTTTCTGATAAAAAAAAAAAAAAAAGTGGTTTCCTGCCTATTCTTAGCATTTGCTTCAATGTGAACCCATTTCCATGAGCATCCAAGGTTTTCTAAGTGTCTGCTAGTAAAAACCTGATTATGGAGAAGTTGTATGAACCAGGTGAAAGCAGTCAATCAGGAGGTGACTTGGGTGCAAACCCACACATGCCTTTGGGTGCCTAATTGTCTCCAAAATTATGTAGGGGCCCTAGCCTGTGCCTTGCAGTTTAAGTTTCATTGAATATATGAATAATGTAGTATTCAATGTATTATACAGTCACTGTTTTGTCTTAAATTATTTCTAAAGGGATATTTGGCCCTTATTACAGTGAGGAGAAGATATATTTAACAATTTATGCTTAAATGTTTTTGCATTTACTGACTGGTTTGGTGATAAGACCTGAGCAGGACACCGCTTCTCTGCGAGAAAAGAACCAAAGAATTTGTTTCAACCCTCAGAAATTAAAATGCTTTAATCCACTGGCTACAAACAGCCAGAAGAGTAGTTATTGAAATCTGTACTTTACTTTTCCTTAGGCTTTTCTAGTCAAAATCCAGGCATAGAAACATTCCTACAGAAGGTCACAAACTCTAGCCCTGTACAGTTTTCTACAGATTTTCCAGTGTGCTAGTCTTGTGTTATTCATCATCTGAGCAGTTTGGATGAAGGGAGTGAAATCAACATTTGTACTGAGAGAGGAAAATAAATGAAGACAATAGCTAGTGTTGCCCCGGGGTGGGGGGGAAGTAGGCAGAGGAGAGGAGATAAATATGGAAAGGGGGAATCAAAGTAAGAAACAGTAAGGAGGAAGAAATATATAAAAAAAAGAAGAAAGATATAAAAGAAAGATGAGAAAGAGAAAGAGAAAGAGAAAGAAAGAAAGAAAGAAAGAGAAAGAAAGAGAAAGAAAGAGAAAGAAAGAGAAAGAAAGAGAAAGAAAGAGAAAGAAAGAGAAAGAAAGAGAAAGAAAGAGAAAGAAAGAGAAAGAAAGAGAAAGAAAGAGAAAGAAAGAGAAAGAAAGAGAAAGAAAGAAAAACAAGAAAGAAAAAAATAAAGAAGTGGACAGAGAGAAAATAATGGAGTCTCTAAACCTGGGTGAACTAATTGGAGTCAGATGTCTTAACAAATAAACAGAAGTTCTCACTTAAAATTAGTAAAAAGATGGAGTAACTCTTTAAAATGTACTAATGAGTATCCGTAATTAAAACAAGCTTATAATCTAGGTCATTGTTTTGTATAGTACTTGGATATGCATGAACACATTTGGTGCAGAAATCAGGAAGAGTTATGCAAATATAGCTGAGGATGAGATCTGTTTCCATTTCCCAAAATTACTGTGCCTAAAACACCTCTTTAGTTGTACAAGAAAAATAATAATAAGGTTACCACAGTATTTACCGTGTTCTCTAAATCTTACCAAGACTAAACACTTTGCAAATACAGAAAGTACATTACCCAAAGCACAATTAGAAAATCGCTCAAATAGTGTCTTTCATCCTTGTTTTGGTTTTGACTTCTAATCTATCAAATTTCAGTCTATCATTTCAGTCCAGTCAAATCAATTAATTAGATGCTCATATACTACTTTGATTACACCATATAAGAAGGGTGAAATTTACACACTGTCTTTTGGTGCTGTATTAATATTTAATTAGGACATGCAAAAGCCAAGCTTGTAGTGCTGTGATCACATGGAGTGATCACAAAAAGGCAGAACAACAACAAAGAATTCAGAGCCCAAAGGTTAAAAATGCTGCTGGTTATTGCAAACAATTAAATTGTTCAAGGAGGATGTTAGTCAAGTGGTATATGAGCTCATATGGAGATTCTGAAACAAGCTCATTACCACAATCACCTTTTTCACATGTAAAGTATACACATTGAGTTCAATAGCGAAGTATACATTTTATCATAGCTAAAGCCTAAATACATTCTATTAACCAAAGAAACCCCCTTTTCACAACTGAAGGGCAATAAAAGCCTGATCTGAAATTCAGCAGTGGTCTCCCAACAGACAGGAGTGGCAAAGCACACTGCACTGAGAGGGAGCTGCATATCAGCCCCTGACTGAACAGTAAAGGAAGGATACTGCTGCAACACAAAAGGAAATCTACCAGGTTTCTTATATCACACCAGTCATATTTACAGTCTAAACCTCACTTACAAGTGCAGCTGTACAATGTATTTCCATGCCTTACTCTCAAAGAGTCCAGACCTGAATGAAGATGATAGTGGTATTTCTTCACACTGGGAATATGATTTTGAAATTAACATGCTTAAGTGTAAAATAATCTTCCAGCAGACAGACAAATGCTTCTGCTTGAGAGCACAGTGCTTATGAAACAGCAGGCCCTTTAGTTGCCCTGGAAACTATATTTGCAAAGGGCCATAATTTATATTGTCCTGGAGGCTTTTAACATTTGCATTAAAGCTTCAAAAGACAAGAACTGTCAGTGAGTATTTATACACGAAAAAAAAACAAACTTCACTCCAAGAAGTGAAGTATGTGGTGTATTGTAAGTGAAGTATGTGTGAGTGGTGCATTATTTTTCCCTGGCAAATGATAAATGATCTTTCAAGAAGCAAACCAAAAAAACTCAAGAATTTGTACGTCGATGTGTTTGCAGAAAGTCAAGAGAAACACACTTATGGTAATATTCTTGTTGGCCAGGATTACACAGAGAACTGCAAACCAAATAGAAGGCAAAAAACACTGATAAAAGGAATACCAACAGTTTAAATACTGTCAGCATTTTCTGTTTGCTGTTGTTCAGTAATGACTCTCAGTTGCATACAGAAACCTCCATCAGATTAGAATGTACTCTGTAATCATATAGTAAAGGAAATCTTCTTATAAAAAATATAAGACACAGAAAGCTAAAATTAAACAGGCAGGAAAAATTGAGTTTGGTTCAAATACTTCTGACAAAATGGTTTTCATCTTAGGCCCAGGAAGAGCTTTATTTTTTTCCAAGAACTATGAAAAACCCAGCCTTTCAGCTACTGTCGGGGGTTCACAAATTTAACTTGTACAAAACACTGTTCAGAAAGTGCCACTACATCTCCTATGGTTTTCTGAACTTAGAAACAGTCTGTAAGGGAGTCTTGATGCTCATACTCCAGCAAACTCACCACTGAAGTCACCAGGTGAAACGCTTATTCTAGAATGAAGCAGAACAGTCAGAGAGATACTGTTTGATTTTTCTCATTTCTGCATCAATTTCTATTCTTTAAAAGTGTAAGGGATGAAAGCTGCCCCAAGATGAATCCTCTTTTGAGGGTCTTGAACAAGAAGGAATTGAAGACAAGATGCAGAAATTTATATTTATGACTTGCATAACAAAAAATCAGAAAATATTTCAAGAAGAGATACCTTCCACTAGCCATGGAGATACTTAGAGATGAGTTGAAGGAAAATCTTTATGAAATCTGTGCAAGAACACTAACAAGGAAAAGAGACAGACAGAATGAGAAATTGAGAGTCCTCTGACTCATTTCCTTTGGGAGGGAAAAACTGAATGAGAAAAGAGAGAAAATAGAAAACAGGCAGGATATTTCTTTCAATAACTTTCAGAATAAATTGTCTTTGTGTAGGCGAGTGTACTACAGACCATTTGCAATATTCAAATGTGTTATTCAAATACCAAAAAGCAAGCACAGTGAAATTTTCAGATATGAAATCAAAGGGAGGAAAATTGTATTTTTTCACAATATTTTATAAAACAAAGTCTCATATTCCTCACGAACTCTTTATCTATTCTTTAATAATTTTAATTTTTCTGCTGAAGTATGCTTCTATCATGTGCTGTCAAACATACTGACACAGGTAAAAGTCTATTATGTATATGGCAAGGTTTTTCTAACTCACAAGACTTGTGAAACTGCTCCTGGGAATTATAATCAGTTAGCAATGGGTTACAGGACAGCTTGCCTCTTCTTTGTTTGACTAACTGGTGACTTCCTCAAGTTTCCTCTCAAGTACACCCATCTTATATCTACTTCTTTTATGTTATGGAACAAAATGAAACCCAAATTCCCTGCAGACAAACCAATGTACTGCCTCCAAAAAGCCTGCCAATAATTCTTTAGAAATGCCAAACAGAAAATAAAATAATGGGCATTTATAGGCCATTTTAATTTTTCAGATTTTCCATTGCTTAGTGTAAGTCTCTTACCATTAAAATAATTAAAACACAATATGCTCTGGCATAATACCATTCACTCTTACAGCACTATATCTTGTATGCAGAATTATAATAGATAGCTATTAAAATGTAAAAATTATGGATGGTTTGTTCTAAAACCAAGATGGAAATTTAATCAAAACCATACTTGTTGTTTCCAAAAGAGAAAAAATGAAAAGAAAACATTTTGATTGTTTTTGGAGAATATACAGTTGAATAGCTATTCTTGGTTGTCTAAAATCATGTCATTCCTTCGGGTAAACAAATTCAACTTTTCATTTACATCTTATGCAGTTAATAACAAAGTTAGTGAAGCAAATACATTGGAAAAAAATATTAAGTGTCTCATAAACATGCTCCATTTAACTGTAACATGAAACTCCTCACTCTTTTATGTACATCCTGCCCCAAGTCATGCAGACCAGAGGAAAAGGTTAATCTCAAAGTAATTGAAAAGAAAACATGACAGTATGGCTTACCCCAGGGGAAATGGAAATATTTTAAACTATTCCTTGGGGCTTTATGATGCTTAAGATGAAGTTGTTATTTATTAAATTCTTGTCCCAGTCAACTGCAGCTGTGGTCAGGACACTTCCAATCTATTCTGACCGACCTCTGAGCTCTGGAAAATCATCTCACTTTTCTATCTCTAGACATTTTCCTGTTCTTTGCTACATCTAGCACAGGACTATGGATTACCTGTTACTTGTGCACTTGGACAGCACGCAATGACTTGAGAAGCTCATCAGAGTTAACACCTGTAGACATTACCATAACATCAGTAGTAAATAATAATATGTGCTGAATTTCTGCCTAGAATTTGATTTGTAAGGCTTGTGAATAATCCCATGTTTGCTTTGTGTTAGTGTTTTCTCAGCTGCAAGGAGAAAACAGTCATTGGAAAAGAAGAATTTTAAGCAAGTAGAGTTTTCCTGGAAAACTACTGTGAAGTGAGACTAGTTTCAGGATATAGCACTAGTGTATTTTATAGCACTGCATCACTAATTTTCAGCAAACTCTTTTCTGTGCTTTCAGTGAATGCAAGACATCTTTATTTGAATACATGCAACAATGGTACTATGCAAGACCTCTTCCTGAGAGACACTGCAATACAAATTTAAATACATTGTATATCTTCAGCTCTTGATGAGACTGGACCAAAAAGTGCTGAAAAGCACAGATTATTACAGGGTATCATGTTTGCTATCAAAATTAATGCCTTCTTTGAGGGTCTGCTTTGTAACTCAGGTATTCAGACATAAATATAGCCAAAGTAATAATGTAAGATAGAATCTGCCTATTTTGTATGGAGAGAAGATAGTTTCTGTTCATTCTGAAAGAAACAACACACTCACATAACATTTCCAAGCTAATGTGCAAAGCCCATTAATTTCCCATATCAAAATCCCATATAGTATCTTCTGTATTTGATACCAGGCACGTTAGTACCTGCTCCAGAGCTATATGCATTTCACGACCCAGTAAATGAGTCCAACATACTGGTTATAAATGGTTCACTTCTTTATGGACACGGATGCAATTTTCAAAGCTTTGAGGCATTTAAAGATGGCACCTTGTAGGAATCCAATTTTTTTTAACAATTTCCTTTGCTTCTAACCCTTTTTAAATAATTTTTAAATATTTTTTAAATGTGACTTCCTTTTTTCAGTGTCATTTAGCAAATTAGTCGCTCTATATAAATGGTTTCAGTAGAGATCTTTGAATTATTCTTAAAGTGTTTTCGAAACATAAGAAAATATGATTGCTGATCCTTAACAGTAATTTAGGTTTTCAAAATGCTTAATAAGGTTTAGAACCTATGTTGAAAGCTATTTCAGCATCCATCAATGAAAATTATTGTTTTAACTGCTGTACTAAATCAACCAACATTTCGTTACAACACCAGTCTTAAGTATTTTCCAAACATCCATATCTAAATGAAGGCACATATAATTAGCTATAAAGTGAAAAGTTAGGCTGTATTTACAAAAGATGTCATCAGGCTAACACTATTCCCACTGAAGTTCATGTAGCGGTAAAGACAACATGGCTGCTGTTACAACGTGAAGACCTGAACTGACAGAACAGTAAAAAAAAAATAGCATTTCTGGACCTTTTTGTTTCACAGGTTGCTCATTCCTATTCCCAGTCTCTTCATGCCAGCACAGAAGCCTATGCAGGTGTGAACACAACTTGAGAAAGCATCCATCTGGAAGCCCATCCTACCTGGCTGGTTCTAATTCACATTGGCAGCTTCCCACTCCACTCAGTGCAGGGATTCAACTGTGTTTGGGTGGTGAAAACTGGTGAATAGGGGGGTGTATCCACATGCGTGACACTACTTTTTCCAGTGGTAATGATGATTTAAAATATGGCTTCAAAGTAAAATTAGACCATTAAAAGCTGGTTTCTGGAAAACCATAAAGAAACAGCTGGCCTTTTAACTATTGTTTAACCCTAAACACTCACCTTCAATACTTCCTTCCTACTTGACTCTGGATATCTGATATTCCTGGAGTCTGAGCAAAGTCTAGGCACTGTCTTTCAATGATAGAGATTTCTGATTCCTATTCAGAGGACATTACTTGAGCATCACGTCATCACACCTGCTGACGGTTTCCAAGTTTACTATTCAGGACATAAACAGCAGATGTGATGATATCACCAGTTACCACCAGGCTTCATGACCTCTTCTTTTATCTGATCTGTGTGTTAACACTTCAATGCCACTTTATGATCCACACAAAGATGAGATTACAACCTAGAAGGCTGTAATGACAAAATGAACCTGGCTGTATGACAGATTTGTAAGGTCACACGACTAAGCTTGACTGACAGATTCCCAAAAGCATGCCTTAGGTGAGACAGTACATAGTGCTATCCACCCTTAGGAAAGGCACAGGCACAACTGGCCTAGAATAGGAATGACTCCACAGTGCAGAAAGTGAGTGTCACTACATCTCTCCTTGTCTGAACGTAAAGAATTGTGCTGCAGCTTTCTTGAGTCAGAGGAGAAAACGTATTAGCTGGAGCTCCTGTTCTGTTTGCACACAGTATAAAACTGGCACAGTTTGTACATGGAGCATCGCACACTGGAACAGTGTGCTTCAGACCCCAGAAGCATCAACAGGCTGGTGTAAAATGCAGTTTGCTTCTTGTCTTTGGCATTATATTTGACTGACATTCCAATGTGTACAAGGACTAAATTAATCTTTAAAAGGGATAGTGGAACGAAGCTTCTGCTGTTTACCAATTGTTAAATGGAAACCTATTAGCCATTTACACGTCAGTAATTTTGTCTTGAAAAGAATTTCCTCCATTCTTTGTGTATTGGACTAGAAATTCATCCATTTAGAGAGGGCATGAGAGGTGTAAGAAATGAAGTATTCTATCTGATGGACAAAAACTGAGAAATCTAACTAGATCCTATTTTTCCTATGGTACTCCTTTGCCACATGGAAGTCCCCAAAATTTAACAGCTCAGACTGATAATACCAATCCATATCTACAGCTGTTGCTTATATTACAACAGGTGTATGACACGGTGATATTGTATTATGTCCAAGCCACCTGTAGACCTTTCACATCTACACTGAATGCCAAGAAGGTTTTCAACAGGAGACAGTTTAACCACCTCTGAAAACCGAGACTTTCAGATGCTTGACAGAGGAATATTTTTCCTGAGGCTTAGTAATCTGAACCCTGATGGTTTTCCCGTCTTCATCTACTCCCAGACAGCCTGCTTTGTGCCTATAACCAGTAATTTCCAGATAGCTTAAGCGTTCCTTGAGAAAAAACCCACACCCTTGAAATACTCTGCATTTGTTGCCATGTTACACAGAATTAGTTTGTACTGTACTCAGCATCTACTTACATGTTGCACTGCAGGCATTTGTTGACAAGTCAAAATACTTGGGTCTTCCATGGGACTGATTTAGGGTCAATGTGACTTTTGATACTGTAAAAATAATGGTATTTACCCAACATGTTAAAACTCAAACACAGCAGCACACTCTGTAATGCCCTGGAAGCATGACTGCCTCACTTTCTGTTGTTATACGTGCTAATACGATTGATGCAGAGGCCCTGTGGACTTCCATTACAATTCCACAGAAGACATACATATTACCTCATAAGTAATCTTAGTGAAACAACACTCATATTTGCCCATAGACCAAGAAAACCTCTTTTAAGTTTGCCAGGCTTGTTGAGTTACTAACAGTGATGGCAAATAAATAACTCACATTTAGCACATCAGAAACTGGACTAGTGGCATCAGTCATACTGATTTTGGTAGATCATCAAAATATCTTTAGATAGTGAAGAAGCTTGAACTTTACAAACTTAAATTTGAAACGTGACTCTAAATGAGAAAAGACCTTTCCATCATACATCTCCACTCTTGAACCCCTTAGTTGCAATAAGGAAGAAAAAAATCTCTTTTCCAAGATTTGTACCATTGAATACAGCCATCTCCATTTAGGATTGTGCACAATAAGATCACTGTAACTCAGCAGTGTATCAGCGTTAGAATTTTTTTTTAATTAAAACTTCAGAAAAATGTTTTCAGCTGTACAAAGTAGCTGTAAATCTTTGATTTTTCAGGGTTTTTTTAGTTTTAGGAGTTGAATGGCAGCAAATATCACACAAAAGGGAAAAGAAGTCGAGATAGCTGATAAATCTTAGCCGGTGAAGACAATTTCTTTGAGAATGTTAGATAATGGATTATTTCTATGCCAAATCCTTACCTTTACAGAGGACCACAAACACTTAAGAAACTTCAAAGACAACTTCAGGGACATGTAAGACATTTTGTAGGAAAGACAATTGCTCCCTAGCTTAGGTATCACATCTTTTTCCCAAGAGAATGAAAAATATTTATGATCAGTAGCTATACTCAGTTTTTCAGTATACTCTTGTGTTGAATAAATGGAACTGGTGTAAATGATGGCATGGAGATATGTAACAAAGGTGCATGGCTGCAGACTTTCTAACTGACCAGACAGACAAAGTCTTAAACTGAATGTTGTGTACCCTTTGGGGAATTAGGAAAGATCATCCTTCTTTCTGCACTCATCTCCATCCCAGAAGAATGTTTCCTCTTTTGTATCTGGTTGATGCTTCTTTTGGGGGGAAATTCAGTGGACGGTACTGCACCAAGAACTTCAGTAGTCAGCAAAAAACAGACAGGGACTGGTTGCACAAAAGCATCAGCAGGAAAAGAAAAAAAGTAAGAAAGCAAAAAAATATTTAAATTATTACATCCTCTGATGATACAGTAGCAGTGCTACAAAAATATCAGTTAAGGCTAGAGAATAATTCATATCTTTATAGGTGGAAATTGTCCATTTCAGTACTTTTGTTCATCCTAACTGTGAAATACCAACTGTTAATTTTTTCAGAGTATTCTCCTGAGACCCAAGAGTAAGAAAGGTGCATTTTTCATGTGCTGTGCTCATAGGCAAGCTAAGAAAATCCAGCAAATTATGTCCGCTGTTTCCTCTCAAACATCACCATCCTTTTGAGTGATGGATATTCCAGAAGCTATTTTAAGAAGAGTATACACTCTGAGGCAGAAAATCACACTGCTGTCCTACCAAAGCCATTTCAGCCCTTGTGTTAACATTAATTGGTATTGTGAAGTGCAGTTTAGAATAGGAATCTCCTCTCCAGGCTATGGTCTCTTCAAAGGCAAAAATCAGACTAATCTTTTTAACAGTGTAAGCAAGAAGAAATGGACTATTGATAAAGCACTTTATTTTGACTAACAGGTGAGGCAAATTAACTGCAATCTCCTCAATCTACTGCTGCCTAAAATAGAAAGAGCTGCACGGAGAAGGCCAAATAAGCTGCTATAATCTTTCCATCTGGGGAAACTCAAGCAGCTATCATTCACCATTGTCATTTACATAACTGGTAGTGGAAAGAGGAAACTCATATACTGAACATGGAGATAGTGCTCAGTTTGTTTCTCTATTTTGAACAGCATCATTAATCCTTATATTTCAAAGTATGTATGAATGACAGATAGAGCACTCATCATAGATAATCCAACTATGAATTTAACACTAGGTTTCTTCAACTTCCACAGCCCCTGCAATGACAGCTGTTTTACCCTAGACCAATGTGGATCAGCAGAGACATAATCACAACATCTTGCAGGGTGCAGTACCAGGAATCACACAGGACATCCATGAGGGGTCATCCTCATTTTCCAGAGCATAGAACCACAGCTCTGGGATCCATAATAGCAGGTGAAAGTAGCATCCAGATCTTTGACAGCCATGACTGTAGTGACCAGGAGTCTGCACAGCAGACTCCAGAGACAACCTGCAATGGTGGAAATTTGATCCTGGTACAGCTTCTGTCTCTTGCATGCTTGTTTGCCTATAACTTTCCACTGCCATTGCTACTTCCATGTCATTTCATAAATAAGCAGATATTGACTTCCTATATAGTTCATATTAAATGGTGTGCCTGTTTAGTTAAAACATCCTGGGAAGAAATTACTACAGACAGGAAGAATTTTTGGCACATCAGGTAAATCTGTTCAAAGCCCAGTGAGATGGTTTTTGGTGTTTAAAAGTGAAATAAGGCTCAGGCCTACATCCTTCACCTTTGGATGAACAGTGATCAATTTACCTCGAACTTCATTTGCTACACTGTATTTTATACAGAATAAATTAATCTGTATACAGAAAGAAAGAAAGAAACTCCTTAATTAGAAGGCTTAGGCCTCTTTTCAACTTCTTATGAACAAATTTCACAAGTTCTGCTCAAGCACAATATTCTTTTTCAGTCTGATGATACTTCAAATTAAGGATATATTTTATGTACATCTCTTTAAAAACTGTGTTTATTAGTGTTATCTCATTTTCTAATTTTTTGTGGGCAGAAAATCACTTTCATCTTCTAAGAGATAATTGTAAGCATATTTATGGAAATTGACAACATTTCTCTGTTACATTGTAGTGTATGAATGAGTAATTTATGAAAAAATCCCACAACTGTCGGGTTAAACACTCCTTGATTTTATGTGCTAACCACTGCAAAAAGGTAATTATGTTTACTTCTATGAAATTGTATTGGAGGATTCACAAGCATTTGTTACTGAATCCAATAATTAACATCTTACTCCAGAACAAATATCTGAAAGGTGGTGTTAAAGTGAAATATTGTTCTATAATATTTTTCATACTAGCCACATATAGATGATTTCTTGCAACATACATCTCTGGATGACAAAGGATTTCTGTAGTTCCTGAACCACAGCTAAAGAAATAACCATATTTCTCACTGTTTTGTTGCACTTTATTGCTTGCCTTAGAGCCACACTAGTCCCACATTTCTGGGATTTTTCACTATTTCAAATACTGATGGAGAAAACAACTTTTCTGTATCTATAATGTGCTTGGTGATTTTATTTCTTTCAGGAATCAACTCATGGTAAATTCATGCAGAATAAAAACAGCTGGACAAAGTAGTGACTGTGTTGTTTCCTCAAATTCCTCTAGGTATGTGTCTTAACATTTTGAAACAAAGCCAATATCTTCCATGAAAAGTTTCCTAGAGGAAGAAAGTAAGAAAGAAAATCACGTTTCAGAATTTTTAAAAAAACCCATATGGATTACATTCTACTCATTGATGGTCCCTCAGACCCATCCATCATAGCAAGCCAATGACAAAGATCAGCCCCAGTCTCTTCTGCTTGCACTCTTTCCTCATCTTCACAACAGCAAGACTCTTGTAAGAGTTAATACCACCTGACTTCTTCCTGTCATAAACCATGAATATTTCAAGACCTAGATGAAATTTTTTTATAATATTATGAACTAATCAGAACATGAAGTCTGTGTGAAGCCATGCCATTTCTTTCCCTCACTCAGGAAAGACTTTCTAACAATTATTCCCTCTTGGCACAACCAAGAGCTTACAAGCAATAAGGAACAACACTTTTCTAGTTCATCTCTTTTTCCATACAGGCCACCTGCATTTAATTATGTTTGTACTACTTTATAGTAGCACAGAAAAGAGAAGTGAAGACAGAAATATATGGACTTTTGAATCTAAGAAAGTAAAAGACAATAACTAACCATGATAGACAGAAAACATTATTTTATGCTAGTTAATGTTTTTTGGAATGTCAATAGCAGGAATGCACTGCATCTAATCTGACAGAATGAGATAACAAGATGCTAGAAAACACTTCTGCTCTAGACAAGCACACATTCAGGGCTCTGCTTAAAGTAAATGAAATTAAATCTGCACTACCTAGTTGTTGTATTACACTGGTTCTGTCCAACAAAGCACTGCACTGTTCAAATAATTGGGGAAAACAGAATGGGGGAAAAATTTAGACGCTTGAATCCAGAAAACGAAATGGCAGAGCATATCAAGAATAATTATTCCCTATAATCAACATTATCTCATAGGAGTTTAGCTCTAAATATATCCAAAATTACATGTTCAGAACAAAAGAAATCAAAGAAGAAAGGAATAGAAACCCCTCATAACTTATCCCATAGAAGCATCAAAGATCTTTAAACCCAAATTGGTAGCCCCTGAGCTCAGAGGTGCACAAACGCATATGAAAACTACTTTTCCACACAGCAAGTATGTAAATTAAATACAGTCCCTAATTACTAATATTACCTGCAATGTTTTGCTATTAACTAGGGTATAGACAACAGCATTTTACCATTTTTAAATGAAAACACCCAATGGCTCACTTTGGTAGCATTAAAATAAAAGCAGTAACCAGACACGTGGAGACAGTATAAACCACAGGGGTTAAAAAGGACTGCAACCACATAGACCTGTAATGTGGTATTGCTACTGCTATATAGAAAGCCATAAGCTATGCACTGATTTTGCAAGGTCTGCAGACCAAGCTATGTCAGGCTTGTTCTGAGCTAAAACTTTAGCTTTTCAGGCTGCATTTTTCTTTTGTTTACTTCTGTGCATACCATTTTACCTGGTTTAAATATTTTTTCCAATTGACCAGATCTCTGTAGTTCATTTATGTTACTTTTGCTTATCTTTTTTATGCCAGCAAAACAGTTTTATGACTGAAACATAGCAATGTACTGTGCAGAAATGTAGGCCAATGGAATCACAGTACAGACCTTGAGAAGGGGAGACACAAGAGATTGTGTAGAGTACAAGTGTGGGATTACAAAAGGTGGGGCACAGACTTGGTACTGAAGTTAAAACCCATAGCTATAAAAAAGACTCCCCAATGTCCAGTTAAAGAAATGTGAATGTGAAGATGGGCAAATCCGAGATTAAAGAGAACAAAGAAAAAGCATCTAACATACATAAAAGGGAACATATATCATAAATTTGGATGAAACATGGAGCTGTAGACCAATAAAGGAAAAGAAATGCATGTTAGAAAATATAAAAATGTCCCCAAGTGGACCCTGGAGCAAAGAAGAAGAAACCATTAACATGAACAATCCCCCTCCTTCCTATGAAAGACGTAGGCAAAGCCACCAGCAGAATGAAGCCACCATCCTTAAAACTTGGAGAAACAGGGGAAGGGAGAGCATAACATCAGGGAAAGAGGGTAGAAACTGACAGTATAACAGTACTAGCCGGGTTTTCTTCTTATTATTAAACCATTTTTGGAATAGCAGCCCTCTTTTTCTTCAGTAATAATGGGATCTTGCCTACTAATAGCAACTAAACTTCTCAGATTAACTGTTATTTACTATGTCTCCAAGTTGTATGATTCTTGACAGTTTCTCAAAGGCTTCTTGTTTCTCAACCATGCAGTACCATCAGCATGATGTTATTTTTCAGAAACCCACAAAGAATAGAAGTGTCAGCAGTCTGCAGGCTCAGGAAGCCAAGAACAAACTAATCTCTATGTGGAGAAAGACCCTGAACTCTACATTCCAAAGAAAATCCTATACTTCAGCCCCTAGATAAAAGGACTGTGGTCAATACCTGGCAAAACCTGTGTCACAAATTAAGATTAAAATACCACTTTGATTAGGAAGGCAAAAAAACCCAAAACCCCAAAACTTTTACCAGTCTATCAACACAGACTAAATATCAAATGAAAAATTAGAGCTACACACAGATATTGAGAAACTCTAAAAACAGTGTTCCCCATTTTTGGAAAGAGAGGAAAATAGTAAATTCAAACAATTATTACTGCACAGATATGTTTGCCATACTAGAGATATTCTTGATACTAATACTTGAAAAGCATCACAGACTACAGAACTTCAGCAGTATTTTATATGCATGAAGGAGAAAACCTGAGCTTTGCACCGAATAATAATGACAACAGAGCTAAGTTGTCTTTGATTTACAACCCCTTTTAGTAGGCTACTAGACTCTGCCTTCTGTGTGAGAGACGAAGGTGTGAAGATTAACAGTTCTGTCAGTGATGTGTTCATTAATTACATTTTAAACACTAGCAGAAGTAAGATTAACTTTGGTGTGACAATTCCTTGTTATATTCTAGACTACTATCACATTAACCTGCAAAGAGTTAAGACAAAATTTTAAGTATTAAATTAATTATTCTAAATAAATTATATCAGTTTTCCCCACATTACCCTTTACACAGTCCATCTATTCCCAACTAAAATTTTTGGCACTTACTGAATTAATAAAAGTGCTATCATACAAATAAATAAATATATGCATAAAATCCATTTAAAATCCAGGTGAAAAAATAAAAAATCTAACCAAAAACAACATTTGTTTCGCCACACTTCTGAAAAAAAGAATTTGTGCTAGTTAATGATAGCACCTTTCTTTCTCCTACTCTTTTTTACTCATGTTGTAATTCTGGTTTTCATGAAAGATTTTCTCTTTCACAAAGACTTCTGTGATGTGTGAGGGCACTTTGTTGGTGTATGATTTGGTTTTGAGTTTTCTAGAAATAAACATATGTTTCTCTAAAGATGGGACAAAAATATTTAGAGGGACAAATAAAGTTATTTAACAGTAAGACATGAAACTGTGCACATGCCACCATTGAGTAACCTCTTTGAACAGCCTTTGCCTTCCTTACCCCATCTGGTCTTCATGTCTCTAACACCCACTCACTGCATCACAACAAAAATTAGACTAAACTCCTTGGGGCAGGGTTCTGTATTTCTGCAACAGCTCTGAAGTACCTAACATGTATCTGGAATATGTAGAGGGAAAAAAANATATGTAAGGGGAAAAAAAAAAAAAAAAAAAAAAGAAAAAAAAAAGAAAAGAGAGAAAACAACAACAACAAAACAAACAAACAAACAAAACAAAAACAAATCCAAAACCAAACCCACAAAAGTCCAAGCTATTAAAACTTCATTTGTAGGTTCAACCATCTGTGGACACCTTGTCACCTTATAAGGCAGGAGCATTTTTTTCCCATGATTCTGAAGGAAGGGAAAGAATCCAACTAGCATGATCAATATTATATTGGTTATATACACCATTTACGTCCTTATCACAATGTCAGAAAAGACATGCAAAATAAGCTGTGAAGTTAGTATGTCTTTTGACATGAACTTACTCCAAATGGGATCAAGGGCGTCCACAAGTACTTTGCATATTTTTGATATTACACACACACACACACACACATATATATATGCATATATGTGTATATGTATGTATATATATGTATATATGTATATATATTTCTCTTAAGAAAGGAGCAGGACATATTAGCAGATGGGAATCTTTCATCTGATAAAAAAACAGCTATTGAGTGGAAAGATGAAGCTCAGGTTCTGTCACATTACTCCCCTCTCCTTACCTCCCTGTACTTGTTTTCCTCCTGTCCTCTTGCCTTTATACATACCTATGTCTCAACTCCAACATGGCATGGCATGGCCTGGCATGGCATGGCATGGCATGGCATGATCTCCACAGAAAACACTGTGCTGTCAAAAAACTGTCACTTGCAAATTTAAATATGCTTTAATCAATAGATCTCACGACAAAATTCTGTCACAAAGAAAATTGGTTTTACTATATAGAGAATTTCTATATTTAAAAGAATGCAAGCATGCCATGGGACCCACTCAGGATCTGATTCGGCACTCTTGAAGTTAGTGAGACTTTCGGCATTTAAGGATTTGCAAATGGGGATTCCTCAGACTGCGTGAAATAGAAGATGAGCATCCAAAAGCTCATTTCAGAAAAAAATCCCTTAACCTAGCTATGCCTGGTTTTTAATGGGTTGAACTTGAAACAACATGAAGTGCTTAGTCTTGCTGACAACTTAACCTTCCAATTTAACTTCACTGGAAGTTAGTACATCTGCACTCTCTTAAAGCTTGGGCTAAACAAAAATGGAAGCGGTTCCCAGGTTGCTTCCTTGCCCGAATCACACACAAATCAACGAGTTCCTTAACAGAACACTGGTCTCAGTGATTGATGCAGGTGTTTCTGCATTTCTGGATACTTCAGATTTCTATTTAAAAGATTTAAATTAATCCCCTTGCTTAGGGCTAGGGGGAAAGGGGTTGGGAGAGAGAACAGAGCCTTTCATGCTATTGCAGCTCTGCCTAGAGCAGTCCTGCTTCCCTGACACACCAACTGCACGCTGTGTCTACAAGCGCTGGGGTGGTCATGATAATATTCAGTGTCTGGGAAGAGATCCCAACCGTGAGGAAGGGTCCATTCTAGCCTTTACAAAAAAAGGCTCAGCTACTCTTAGGCCAAACACATAAAATTCATGTAATGTGGCCATTACATATTGTTAAATTTCCAACCATTGGAAAATTATACTTTAGGGAAAAAAAAAAACTTCTTTGTAATGGAAAAGTCCCTTCCATACACAGAGATAGTCTTCAAGTCAAAAGACTTATTCCTTGCAAATATGCCACAAATCAACATTCATTTTTGTGTGACACAAGTTCACAGATCACTTATTTTGCTTGACTCCGAGCTGGTTTCTGCCTCCTGTTATCAGCAAAATGTACTGCTCTGGGGACTGCATACAAACCACTGAAATTACTCTGGTGAGGGAAGATGGTGATGAAGAAGGAATATACATATGTTACATCAGATGTTAGTCAACTATATCTACGCATTTTTAAGGCAGCTTCTTGCCTGTTGAATAACTGAGTGAAACTAGTGTGAAGAGAGAGCTAGCAGATTTTTTCTCTTCAAAATGTTTCACATTCACGACCTTGGTTAGATAATTTAGTGAGCAGACATTATTGTCAGCTTCTTTATGTTATTCATCTAGAAGAGCAGATGCCCCACTGAGCTGCAGCTTGGCATCACGGAAAGTCTGCCTGTGTGTCAAGGGAGACACGATAGCCTGGGCTTCCATAAGGACTAATTGGTACTCCAATAAAAAGAGCTAACTTCAGACCTACTCAAAAAGAATATTCTAGTGTTTTTAGTATCCTTTAGGATGCTTTTAGGGAAGGCTCCTCTCAATGCTCCTGAATTTCATCAGCTGTCCCTCCCATGGAAACTCTAAATCACATATTTAAAAATAGACCATCAGATTATCTGGGTAAATCATAAAGCTCAGCTTATCTCTCTCTTCCTCTTCAAAATATACAATTTATTTTGTCCACCAGCTCAGCAGCATGAAGCCATGAATAATCCTGTTTGTCTCAGTAACCCCACTCAGTGATTGTCCCCGTGTATCTCTGTTCTGTGCATATATGTCACACTGAGGTGTGTGTGTCTGTGTGAGTATGGAAGAAGGATCCAGGAATTCACAGTTCTGGGCACAAAGGTGTATAATCCTGCTTATGCCATCGTTTGTGCCCATGCTAGCTGTGTGCATCCTAGCATCACAACACAGCCTTACACAGTCATGAAGAATAATATCAGGATTCTGCAGAAGTAATGTACTAAGTACTTCAATTATGCATTAAATTGTTGTTTAACACCAATCTGGACCACAGAACCCCCGTGCTTCCCCTGAAGGCAGGCATAATCAATGCACGCAAGGAAGGACACAATTTTTTCAATTTCTCTTTCCCAGTGGTTCAGAGGCACCACATAACAAAACCTTCAGTAGCAAACCCCGAATGCCAGCCCAAACCTTTCCCATACACGCAATTCCTCATCCTCCTCCCCCTGCCAGTGCGGCCCATCAGGCCACGACAGCCGGAGAAAGCCCTGCAGGGATATAAATAGCTCCTCGGGGGAGGAGGGGAGAGTGCAGCAGCACGTTTCCAAAGATGCTTGCTGCAGAGGGAGGTTTTGCTGGATTAATTCAGAGGGGAAAGGGAACCGCTGGTTCACTGTTACAGCAGGTAATGTCTGCGGAGAGGGGGCAGCAGCTGCCCTGGGGAAACTGAAGGGGGAATGCCCCGCTTGCTGGGAGAGCAGCGAGGCGGGGCTCCCTCTTGGAGTGTCCCACCTATTTCAGATCATTTCTTCAGAGGCTCCCCCCGCAGATGGGCCGTGTATAGGCACGAAGGCCCCACGGCTGAGAGAGACAGCGAGGACACGAAACAACTCGGTGAAGCGTGATTATCACACGCAGCATGTTGTCTGTGCCAAGTTTGTACAGAGCCGAGCGGTATTACTGGTACGCTCTGTGTTGCACTGACCGTGCCTGCGATGCTCTGAACTTGCCCCATGCGTGGGCACGGTAGTGCTGGCTCCCCTGCTCCTCCCCTGCTCCCCGTTTTTCCTTGGAGAGACAAAGCCGAGAGGTTCCATGTCCCCAAAGCCGCCCTATACGCCCCTGCTTCCCGGAAACTTTCGGGAACTACAGGCACAGCCGCCTGAGGCACAGGTGCGCGCTCGCCCCTTCCCCGCCGGGGACGCCCCGGGCACTCCCCGCCGCCGCCCGGGCTGGCTGCCCAGCCTCCGCCGCTCCCGGGGCCGCTCCGCGCCTCTCCGCTCTCCCTCCCCCGGCGGGCCGGCACCGCGCGGCTGTGCGCTGCTGCAGTGCCTGGCCCGGCACGGCACGGCCTCTCTCACCGTCCTCCAGAGCCGCTGCCGCTTGGCACTGACGGAGGTGGCGGTGACGATGAGGTGGGAGACGGACACCACCAGCCCGAAGACGATGGCCAGCAGAGTCCGGACGGGAAGCAGCGAGTAGGAGACGAAGGTTACCAGCATGAGCTGCCACATGCCCTGCTCGGGGGCGCTGGGCGGCTCCATGCCGTAGGCGCCGAGAGAGAAGGGGCAGCAGAGGAAGGAGAAGGTGAAGCTGAAGAGCAAGGTGAGCTTGACGATCTGCTGCAGCTGGGTGACCTGCAGGTACTTGACATTGGTGACGATGAAGAGGGAGAGGAAGATGATGCAGTGCACCGGGTGCGAACCTTTGGAGATGGTCAGGCTGGGGCCGGAGAGCAGCTCCACCAGGGCTAGGCTGGCGGTGAGCACGATGAGGACAGCCAGTGCCTTGAGGGTGGACGTCTGCTCCAGCTTCAGGTTGTAGCTCTGGAAGAGAGCCTCCAGCTCCTTGCAGTCAAACTCGTCCTCACAGGCGATGGCATCCAGTAGCAGCAAGGGAGGGGGGTCCCCCAGCCCGGCTCCCGCTCCCGACGCCGCGGCAGCCGGCGGGGAGCAGCAGCAGTGGCAGCACTTCTTCCTCTTGGTCTTGACTTTCTGAAACGGTATTTCCTCCATGTCAGTGCCATTCATAAACCCCGGGGAAGAAATGCTCCTCCAGGTGTCCCCCGCTGCCGCTCTGCCGCCTCGCTGCTCATAAAAGAGAGCGGGGCTGCTCGCAGGAGCCGCGGGCGCGGGTCCCGGGCGCACCCGGCAGCCGCCGTCCGCAACCCGCCGCGCCG
>VZRZ01005132.1:578372-630318 GCA_013398175.1 Climacteris rufus | reverse complement strand
CCCTGCCGGGCGCCCGCCGGCCCTCCGGCTGCCTCCGACATCGGCAGGAGGCTGGCAGCCCTGTGCTGTCCGCCCGCCCTGGCAGCTGTTCATATATATGTCTCTATGTATAGTTTTATACATATATATACACAAATATATATGTGTGTGTGCATTAAAATATACAAAATCTACATATAAAGACATAAGAATACATATAAGTATGCCTACATTTGTAAACATCTATCTATCTATCTATCTATCTACATTTATATAGGTGAATCCTGCTTCCTTTCATAAATAAAGTAGTATCTGTCTCAATAAACATTTTGATGTTACTCGTTTTACCTACTAGATTCTGAAGCAGTTGCAAAAACTGTAGAAAATTTTCAAGGAAACACATTTATGCGAGCACTTCTGCCTGCCTGGGAGTTCTAATCAGTCAGTAGCTGTGGAAGGCTACTCTTGTGACAGGAGTTGAATATCATCCCACTCAAAATTGTACTTGGTGCCTCATCAAAAACTTGAATGTGTTGTTTTTGAAAAAAAACCTCTAGTTTTGCCTATAATGCTGCTACGACATACCACTCTTACCAAGTTGCCACAAAAGAATACACTGTAATATACACTGCTTTTCTATAACCATTGCATATAATTTTGGGGTTATGAGACTGATTCCAAACTCACCAAAGACTAAGGAAAGCACTGTGATGTTTCTTTTAGGTTTGGATCAAGCATTTGTAAGATTCAGGTCCAGCAAAATTTTCAAAATACAAGACAAAGGTTATGAATATTTGGCTTTTCAAAGGGAAGGCAGGGATATTTTTCAGATTCAAAGCTACTATCATGGGTAGGCTGGAGATCTAATCGCTGATTATTGTGTCAGTGATGTCAGATTCTGGTTCCAGATTTGGGATGAAGAAGCTTAAGATCAACAGTAGGCAGGGATTCTCTAAGATTTGTTATAGCTGTGAATGGTGTTGGTACTTCCCTTCTGGATAGTAAAGTAACTTTAAAAAATTCTGATACATAATCCAAGGCAACATATTTTTTATATTAATATTTTAGTATTTGATGTTAGTCTAAGTCCTACAGACTCAATATGCAGTCATTCTTTTGAATCTGAACAGACCTCATTAGCAAAAGGGAATTAATCAATATTGCTGGAGCTTGTGTGTTACAGATTCAAAATATTCCACACTTGAGACAATGGCTGTTTTTTATTCTGTGTTCACAGAATGCAGTTCATGGTGGTTTCCTAGACTGTGACTTAGATCCTCAAACACTGCAGAACTCTAAAAATAGCTGATATTTAGACTTTTGTAACTTCCTTCCAGAAGAAAGTAAAGGGGTTAGATTTGCTGACCTGAGTACTGGAAACAGGAAGAGATATTTAGTTTTAATGAAATTAAATCTGACAAACAAAACAAAACAAAAGTCTTCCTTTGTTTTGCAGTATCTCTAATGTGTTTGAAAAGCTTAACAAAATTAATCTCCTTATTCACTTTGGTGCATAAATTCACTTCAGTCACACATAAACTAGACAAATACACACTGTTATGTTTTCACCTGTCCTCAGCTTTCTTCTGAGCTCATATGTCCTGAGGGATAAACTAATATTTCACATCTCACACTGCTTAAGAGGTGGCACCTAGTTGCTGGCTCTCAGCTTGCTGCTGAGGAAATGGAAGGTGAGTAATTCCCTACAAGGCACCCTGTGGATAAGATTATTTTCATGCTTCTTACAGCCTCAGGTTGGGTTAGTTAGTACATACACAAAGTAAAGACAATGTGTATGAAACACATACATCTCCATTCTTGCTCAGTCAAGGGGAAGCAGTGAACTGTTGAAACTTCATCTTCCTTAGACACTGCAGGAGTTCGAAAATGCCACATGGTGATTAATGAAAGTCCTTTACACACTGTTTCACATCACAGGGCAAATACTTCACCATACCCTCCATAGTGAAGAGCCCAATTTTTAGCACCTGATGTCACAAATATAAAGAGGAAACCTCAGAACCTTTGTCTGAGACAGATATATTATTAAAGCAAATAACCAGCTATAAAACTATTGGAATGTACTTGACACAGGACCATATTTTCTGACTTACCTGCTGCAGATGACAGCAGCCTGCTTGGGGTTTTTTGAACTATAAACACTACTTTGTGGACTGTAGTGCACTTCTGGCTTATTTCTGAGGAAGATGTGAGGTTGTTTTTGATAGTTAATGCCTCCAACATTCTGGATGTTGGCCAGATCCAAGTCAATTCTTACTGTTGAATGCCCTTGCTTTTGCAATCAGAGACTAATCTGGGAATGAATGTAGTAGCATTGACAGGAAAGAGTGATTAGAGCACAGCTTTATGATCTTTAGAATTGCAAAAATCCATCCATTTTTTCATTTTTCTAAGGGATAAACTGTCTTGGTTGTTGGAGTCACTGGAAGTGGAAAGTTTCTATGGAGAGTTAGGCAGTATAGGGATCTAGGATACAGTTATGATACACTAAGCAGAAATCTCACTACCTTTAAATGGGACACAGGAGTATCTTGAATTAAAGAGCTACTCCGATTTTCAATTCCCACTCAGTTCCTGCTCCTCTAATCTATTTTTATTTACTCTGTGCATGTGGATTCCCCATTCAATAATTATTTTTCACTATCCATCTTGTTACTGAACTCCATATTTGCTTTTTGTATCTCATCTTCCCCAATAGCTTCAAGCATTCACTGCCGGATACATTGACTGAAGATCATCTTTAAAAGCAATACTTTTCATAAAACTAGAGCTCTTCAGATTCAGGACAGTTTTAGAATTAAGCATAATGAAAGTTTTGTATCAATAGAATTTTTTTTCTTCTGGTAGTTTTTATCTGAGTAAGGATTGCAAAGATTTTCGTCTTTTATCATATTTAGTATTGCCTACCTGTAACAGAATGCCAAGCTCTATCATCTGAGACAGGAAGAGAAATCTTTTTATCTTCTCACTGTCTCTGACAGAAAGACTAAAGACTGTGCATAAAGCTATTGAGAAATTTCTGCAGACTCATTCTAGAAGTCACAGCGTGTTAATGCCACCACAAAAATGTATCTAGTGAGACAAAAGCAATGATATGAGCAGGACAGAATACGTCCTGCAGAAATGTGTAGGAATGGCCAGGCTTAAATATAAAAATTTCCTCCTCTCATGGATCTCTGAAACAGGACTGCTGTGATGCTACTGAAATATTGTCTAAACAGGTTTGATAAGCATTATAAGGACTTCCCTTAAAATTAATTATGATTTTAATGTTTCATTTGTTTTACATGCATTCTGATGGAGAAGAAATGAAAGAGACAGTTCTGATACGTACCACTTCCACAGTTAAACTGTTAGCTGCAAGTTTGAATTCACCTAACAAGAGCATTTCTACTACAGAGCTGAAATAAATTTTGCCCAGTAAAGTTTACTGTTCATAGTAAGTGAAAGCCTTACAACACCTATAAGTTCAGACATTAGGAAACACTTGTTCTAACCTCAGCACTGTTCTCCAAAATCGCTTATTGGTTTTATCTTTTTCTTCATGCTTCTTCATACAAGAACCAGTTGTAAGAGAACATAGATGAGTCTTTCAAGGACAAATTTAGGCTATAATACTAATCACTCAGTGACAAACCTGTGTCTCAGCTTCTGCTCAGGTCTGACAATAGCAGTTTTGTTCACTCAGTTTCCATTGAACTGCACAGTGTTTTCACTCAGATTATTTTAATCACTATTCAATCTGTATAGAAGTCTATCTAATTGTGTAATCTATTGCAGAGAAAAAAAAATCAGATAAGAACAAAATTACATTAAAACTTTGACCTCAAGTCGCTTGTCTGAAAAGTCTGTTGCTGAAGCAATTAGGAGATTTGACTGAAAAATAATATGACTAAAGTGACTAATTTGACAGCAGAGAATGGGGATGGGTTTTATCATATCTCTGCTGAGCAGAGAGTATGGACATTAAGAGCATTTGAACCCTTTACCTCTCTCTTCTATTTTAAGCCTTCCAGGAGAGCATAAGACTTCTGTGACCTACTGAACTTCTATATTAATACTAATGAATCTCTTCAGTGAGCAAGTAACATGCTTTTCAGCCAGCATGGATGTATAGCAGGTCAGCTGGATCCTTCCAGCTTTTGACCAGTCATTCATTTTGTCCATCAGTACTGCATCAACTCTAATTTATTTATTCTTCTGCTAAAGTTAGAGCCATCTAATTACTAATATATAGGCCAAATTTCAGGAAAGAAGGTCAGTGCATTTTTATGAGGAACTCATTGACTGTTTCTGTTATGTTCTTTTAGACCACAGTTCTCAGGAGCTTTCCCAAATACCACACCCCATGTGGCCATGCTTCTGTCTCATCATTTCCTACTTCGTCCTCCCTCTTACCTCAGGGAAAGGTCAGGATTTTTCCTTCATGAACCTGTGGATGGTAACAGCATGGAAATGACATAGGAAAGGTTTCAAAGCTTTTCCAAAACAGTTTGCTGTGCACTTTACCAGGAGGCATGCAACAGCAAAATATATTGATGAAAAAACATCAGCAAAACAAGAAATCACAAACCACCTGTAAAACCTACACAGCACTTTCACCATCTGCTTTTGTTATTTCATTTTAGATGTGTAAGTTAGAGCATACTCTTTTTCAGCAAAGAATAGTGTGCAAGATGGCATGGTGCAGCTACTCTCAGCTGGCTGGTACACCTTCATAGTGCCATGGAGCTCCATGCAGAGAGGGGTCAGCTCAGCTACTGAAGCCCATGTTGCTGACGCATTACACTTGTGTCAGAGCTTACCAGCTCAGGCTTCATACTATATTTACATGTTTGTATAGTAACTAGGTCTGGAAGCTTGTTCAGGGCTGCCATGGGATCTTTACACTGCAGTCTGGAGACTAGAAATACCATGTTAGCCTGCAGCAGCTGACAACTTTTTCCCCAGTTTCCTTTCAGTAAGGCAGATCTTTCAATACATTAGTATCTTCAGAATCACATTCCCATCCCAGACTAGGATGTTACCCAAGCAGTTATGTTTGCTTGTTTGCTCTAGTAAGGTTATTGTTTTATCTTCCCCAGTCAGCTTGGTTAACAGACTTTTTCTAAGCCAACTTCACAGTTAATATACATTAAAAATAAAAATAAATAATAAAAAAAATTGCATAAAGTTGGATCCGTTTTCAGGCAAAATACAAATATTTTCCAGTTCCCACAGACTTCCTTTTGCAAATCCTTTCAGAAAAACCAAGAAAAGAAAACCAAACTGAACCCTTCTTCTCCAGCATCTCAGTACTTGTCCCTCCAAGAGCACAACGAAGATTTCCCAAACCAGTTAGCAGATTTGGTGGAAATCTATGTTATGCAGGTAATCTGATTCACCAAAGCATTCTTAAAAGTCTTTTAGCTGTAAAAACAAGCTCAGTAAAATTCAGACCAAGGTCAAGCACTCAATTTGCGTTTTAGGAGTTCTGCAAATATCCAGCATCAGGGTGCTGGCAGTGTTTAACAACATTACACAAATCTGATCCTGTTCCATGAAATCAAAGAAAGTGTTGATATTCACTGCAGTTATATTAGCCTTGGTATTATAACCCACTTATTTCCCAAGGAAGGCTTCTCTTCATCTTTATATTAATACTGCTATTGTCTAAGATAAGAGCACGACTCTGTTCAGAGCCTGTAGTGTTCTTGTTTGCCTAATGAAATGTAGTCTAGATGTATTTCAGAATGTGTATAAGGACAAACATTTTGATTAGTGTAATCCCTTGAATCTCTTGAATGGAAAAGACAAGATGTAAGCTAAAATAAAGACAGAAATTATAGCTGTTTATACTACACCATTCACTCCTAGCCATATTTCTGCTACATCCATTTTAAAATAATACATAAAATAATAATTAATATTCAGCAGATCTGTTCTCCTCCTATTTTTCTTATCTCTTAGTTATACTGCACACATATTCTTGAATTGCTTCTGCTAAAGCGAATTATTATTTATAAACTGAAAGTTTAGTAAACAATTTTTTTTCTTTTTTTTTTTTATGAAGCCTATCAGTTGTTTAAGATTTTTTTTAATCCTATATATATATTTATTATGTCAAATTTTCACTATTGGTAATACTCAGAGTATGTTCTGCTATGACTTTCCATCACAGTTCACACATTAGAGGTTCTGTAAATAGCTTCCTCAAGTGCCAGACATGAGGCTCCCTTCTGGACTTCTGATTTGGGCAGAACTTCACACTAGTTTCATTTGGGAACTTATTCTTAAGTGTTCTAAAAGCCTACATAATTTCATTTACAGAGCCTCCTGTCAAAGAGTGAAAAGTACACTGACAATATGAATCTTACAACAACAATAGAAAGAAATACATTTGTAGACAGTTCCTATTGGAGGAAAGAATTGCTTCTTTATACTAATTTTATTATTTTCTGATGATAACCGTAAAGGTAACAACACTTTTAAGACATAGCATACTACAGACAACCAGAGTGTTCTCTGCCATTTAGTCCTTGTTCTTTATCACTGAATGGAATACAGATATAGTCCTTTGCTGTTTTCTATAAACCCAAGGAAACCATCCCTAAACCCACTGGAATTAAAAGAAAATCTTAATGATGCTTTTCAAATAGAAAGATAAGCTTGTTACAGAAGGCTAAATTGCACAAGATACTTACTAGAGATTCACCTCCTCTAACACTCCCTTGCAAAGACCAGAGGACCCAGAAACAGCATGTATCAGACATTAAACTGCTGTTCCAGTTGATCTTCAACAAGGGCCAAGGCTCCCTCTATTTTATTTCTAATCTGTGTAATGAGATTCTTCATGTAAGTCCTGCAACTAGCAGCAACTAATTAGGTCAAATTAACAGGACATATGTTACTGGATCTATTTTGAGCTTAAATCCTCAAGATGGAGCTCCCCTCCTCTTTAAGGTAACAACTGCTGGGTGTTAAAAGTAAAAAGACAACTTTATGTTGTGGTGTGTTTACTATTCCTTTAGTCAGAGCATTGCTCAACATTAAGACAGATTTCCGGTGGCCTTCACTGCTATATTTATTTTCTTATCACCTGTGCTCCCCTTTCATCCTAAACAATTTGCATAAGCCTTCATAATGCTACTTAGCTTATGCCCCACCGCTACTATAAATAGATGAACTGGAAATTCAGCTTAGTAAAGCAACTTAATTATTTTCTTGTTTCGTTCTTTCTTCTGGCCTATGTACTGTACAAGTGTTTCTGTGCATGCAGGTGCGAAAGCGAGACTGTGTACTCAAAAGGAATTTTAAGTGATGTTACTGTTCTTATTAATGATTAGGGAAAACAAAATTTCCTAAACAGATGCAGAAGTCAGAGCCATAAGAACAATCCCAAATATCACAGGGATTCCAATATATGTGTTTATACCTCTGTGTGTGTGTGTGTGTGTGTTCGTAAATGAAAAGCAGGATTTTTTCCTTTCTAAAAAAAAAAAAAAAAGGACCAAAAAAAAAGGAAATATTTTACATTTTCCTTGTGAGACAAGCTGAGAGTTATGCAGTCAAGCCAGGTGCTGTTACTAACAGTGCATCTCATATCTTTCATATAGTTTTCTTTTGTTTTTTTGTGTTTCCATTTACTTGCTTAACAACCCCTTTGCTTACCAGTCAAGTTTATATTTGAAAATTAGGTTGTTTCTTTAAAAATTTAGAGGCAAAAATAAAAATTCCACTGGATATTGAATATCTCTAATTCGATGGGGCTAATAAGGAAATAAAACCAATGCTTATATTTCATTTAAAAATAGAAATTTCTCACAACTTTTATGTGCAAAAATCATTTAAAAATACAGCAGTTTAAATACAGGTTTGCTTGCCTGAAAAATTAATTGTATATTTAATGAAGCTATTTTTGTAGCACCTTAGTAGTTAATCCCTGAGAAAGCTTCCTCTCCTCAGCTCTGATAGCACTGTAAAGCAAAGACAGACATTACTCTAAGGAGAGCTTACCAGTGTTTTTGACTCTAGACTGAGTAGTACAAGCCTGACTACATCCATTTTAGATTGGGTCTTATCCTATTGTCGCAAATACATCTCACTTCTCTAAACAAGGTTAAGTGCTATTTTTCTTCCCCTAATCCTGTTTAGCAAGTCAATGGGTCGTCTGGACAGTTTAAGTATTCCAGGTAAGTGGGAGAAAGGTCACTGCAAGATTACTGAAAAGGTATCAGGGGACACTAAAGGGTAAATGCAGTTTTCTAAAGGCTTTCTTAAAGGATTTCCAAAGGATTTTAGGGAAGGCAAGTCAATGCTAACATTAAAATAAAAAAAATCCCTGGGAATTTCCAACTACCATGGCAGTGATGAAACTTGTGTTTATTTTTGCAAGTAGCTTTTACAGTTTTTTCCGGCACTGACATATTCTCTTGGCCTCGTACCAAACTCAACGAAGCTGAAAGCTGACAGGAAACTTCCACTTCCTCTAGCCCCAGGTGCTGCTTCTCAGTGCCCAGTGATGAATGGTCTCACGGTGGCCACCTCTGCTCATTGCATTCCTTAAGAAAAATTTCCCTGATTTCAGTGGTAACAAATCCTACAGGGCTGAATACAGAGATTAAGGAAAATGACTGGATATTTTCCATCAACTCTATGGGGTTTTATGCCTAGATCACAAGTTTTGGGCCTTTACTTTCAAGGCATATATGTGACTGATGGACCTCTTCAGTGAGATTTGCAACAGCCCTTGCAGTCAGAAAGGTGCATGCAGAGGTCTGAATATCCAAAGACAGATTTATCCACCAAGTAAACACTGAAGAGAAATGCTCTATTGACTAAGCAAAATTCCCACCTGCAGGTGTGAGTGGTTTTTTTTCTGCGAGAGTACTAGAGGATTTTTTCCAAGCACATGATGGGGAGAAGTAGCAGTAATAATCCGAAAAATGATGATAGCACTTTCTGAGGATGTAGGTAGAAACAGTTCATGCAAGATTTCACAAGCACTATATGCTGGGGACTTCCCAGCTGGAAAGCAGCTTCACAGAAATGGACCTGAGGGTCCTGGTGGACACCAAATTGTGCGTAAGCCAGTGATATGGCCTTATGGCAAAGATGGCTAACAGTATCCTGGGATGCACTGGAGAAACTTCTGTCAACAGATCAAGAGAGGGGATCCTCTCCCTCTGCTCAACACTTGTGGGGTGTCACCGGGACACCTGTGTCCACTTCTGGCTCCACAGTACAGGTGAGACATGGATGTATGGAAGAGAGTCCAGTGCAGGCCACAAAGATGATGAAGGGACTGTGTGGAAAGGCTGAAAGACCAGGGACTGTTCAGCCTGGAGAAGAGAAATCTCCAGGGGCATCTTGTCAGTATCTATAAATACCTGAAGGGAGGGTGCAAAGAAGAGAGAGCCAGGCTCTTTCCAGTGGTGCCCAGTGACAGGACTAAAGTCAATGGACACAAACTGAAGCACGGCAGGTTCCCTCTAAACATCAGGAAACACTTTTTTTTTACCATAAGCATGACTGACCAATGACACAGGTTACCCAGGAAGATGGTGACATCTCTGTCCTTGGAGATACTCTAAAGCTATGTGGACACAGTCCTGGAAAACCAGCTCTAGGTGGCCCTGCTTGACAGGCAGGTTGGACTATATGACCTCCAGAACTCCCTTCCAACCTGAACCTTCTGTGATTCTGCAATTCTGTGACATATGTGGGGAAGGGATTGCTAGTCACTCTGGTGCAACCCCATTCCACGTGGTAGGCTATTAATATGTGCAGGAAGTGTCTCCTACATTTTCTACATCATATTAAAAAAGAAATATTGAAATAATCCTGTCTGTCAAAGAAAAACCAGACTCGACAAGGCAAGACCTGCCCTAAGAAACATAACTAATTACTGCAAAATACAGAAGTACAGCTCCATTTTCTAATACACCTGATCCTGAAAGATTATATGTGTTACAGGATTCTTATAAGATTACAGAACAATTAAAGGACCAATGACTCTAAAGGTGCTAGCCATTCATATCCATGGCTTCAGCGACAGAAAACCCCTCAACTCTGTCAAAACTGGTATTCTCAGAGCTGATAGTTCCAAGAAAACAGGTTCTTAAAAATGTGCCAAAAGAAAAAAGGTATGGAAACATTATTTTAGCACTACAAGTTCATGCATAAGTTGAAAGGGAGATTTGAGGAATGTAACCTGTGTTTAGGTTAATTTGGTTGCCTAAATCACTCATGCGATCTGACCTAGAGTGTGAAAATTTGTGTTCATGAGCAGAGAAATAAGAGAACTGAGCACTATCAAGCTAACTTTGACAAATTTTGAAATATTCTTCCTGGAAATTATTCCATAGCATAGCTTTCAAAAGATGTAATGATCTGTTTGTAGCTTTTGCATTTTACACAGAACTATTATTTCTTTTTAAAATATATTGTCATATATGGCACTTGTAGATTTTCAATATTACTTTTCCCCCCATCTTTATTCATCCCCATGACTAAACTGACAAAACAATTAAAAAATGTGAACACTAGATACATTCCCTCACCATGTCAGGACAACACTTTTTTTGGTTCAGTAACATCCTTGTTTGTGCCTCATATTACTGTGTTCCTATGATTTCAGTGAAATTTTTCACAGACTCCTTTACATTTAATATTTCTTTTCACCTATTATAGTATTTCAATTATATTAAAAGCCCTTCTAAGATATCAGTATTTGAAATGGATTGATGTGGCTTTTGAACAGATTTTCGAAACCTGTTTATCATCAAGGAGAACTTTTTTTAACCTGAGGACTTTTATGCATACATTTATGGTAATGAGTACAAGCT
Organism: Climacteris rufus; assembly: GCA_013398175.1. Lineage (NCBI taxonomy): Eukaryota > Metazoa > Chordata > Aves > Passeriformes > Climacteridae > Climacteris > Climacteris rufus. The sequence goes on along the minus strand of VZRZ01005132.1, from coordinate 619,492 downwards.
ATTATGCCTGTCATAATACAAAGCAGATCAGCTGGTATTACTTTCATAAATATTTAAAAGCTAGCACACCTACAGTGTAGGCTAGGAGTATTCTAGTAGAGTTATAAAAAACGGAAAAGCTATGTGATCTTCATCTAAATAAACTGTGTTAAAATAGAAATGAAGATGAGACACTTGGCCTTTATTTTGAGCTAGTAGGTTAAACTTAGTTTTAAAGACCTACTTTTTCTCTCTCTGCCTTTCAAACATAATTTAACTAGATCGGTTTACTCACTTGCAGTTGGGAACAAGTTCTTCTGACACAGTATAAACACAATTTATGTGACAATTGATACATACCACATGTCCCAGGAGACTGCAATCAAGATGCAGTCTTGGACATGGCTTTGATCAACCTGATCTAGTTGAATATGTCCCTTCCAACTCAAACTATTTTATTACTTCTTGATTGCATTCTAATAAGTAAACACAACATCAAACTTAGTAGCCTGTGTCCAAAGGTGAGAACAACAGGCATAATTGGGATACTGAACTGTGGGGGAATTGTGTGGAGGGAAATGTAAAACATATATAGAAACTAGTAGATTGCTCCAAAAGCACTTTGTTTTCTGTTTGTCCTTTGCTTTTACAGTTTTCTTGTGTTTGTAAAGTTCATGTAGCTACATTCATCATAAAAATTAATTTTTCCTGAGCCAAGAAAACAGAAGTTCAGGAGCCTTTTGGTTGCCTTTTTAAGTGTCTCCATTTATTTCTCACGTAACTCCATAGCTTTGGACAGGAACAGAAAAATGCATTTTAATAACAAAGATGTAACATGTCAATAAAGGACCCAAAGCCCTTTTTCTACCATCTGCTTTGGTATCATCATTGTCTCCCATAGGAAACTAGAGTAGTCTATTAGGCCCTTTTTCCAGAGGAACAACCTTATGTCTATTTAATGTGATTGCTAAATGGTACTGTGCTTATATTTGTGAATCACTAGAACTGGCATCTGTTTCTTGTAGCTGGGTTTGGGACCGAAAGGTTTATTTTAATGGCTCATTAAACTCACACCTGGCTATTTTGTTAGTTACACTAATCTATTTGCATGTTCATTTGTAGATTTTTTAAGGCAGGCAAAAGCATATATTCCTTTCTACGAATCACTTTAAAACACTGCAACTGTCACCCATGTAAAATACACAAAGGACTCATAACAATGAGAAACTAGTTTGAAGTGGTGAAAGGGTGGAATTCCTTTCATTCCTTTGCATCTACATCCAGAATTAATGAAATGTTAAGGATAACAAAACATCATAGCTTCATAAGAATTATGTGAAGTCTGAAATGCAGCAATAATGAATTTTACTTTTTACTCTCGACAAAAAAGGATGTAGAATGTTGTTTACTCATACAAAAATGTTATCATTAAACTATTGCATTATTGCAGATATTATGCTTTAGTATTAATTGCTTATATTTTAATAATACTAAAAATGAAATCATAGAATCATAGAATTTTAAAATGGTTTGTGTTATAAGGGACCATTAAAGGTCATCTTCTCCAATTCTCCCCCTTCAGTGTGCAAGGATATCTTCTGCCAGACTAGATTGCTCACAGCCCTACCCAACCTGAGTGTTTCAAGGGATGGGTCATCTACCAACTCCCTGGGAAACCTGTTCCTGTGTTTTACCACTCTCATTGTAAAAAATGTCTACCATAAGCATGTTCATATAATCTTTTTTAAAATTCCAAATTTAATCTTATTTTCTGTCTATTTAACCACACATTTTCACCTTTTATACTTTTGCTTGGTAACAAGTAGTATCCTGGAAGACTGCACATATGACTACTAAGTCCTTGCTGTTGAGCCATCCAATCTTGACTTATCAGAAGTAAAAACTGGTGAAATAACTATATCACAGTTGAAAAGGATACTGAGTTAGTAGTTACATATAACTTGCTTAAAGTGCTTAAAGTGGTTACTGTCCTGGGTAAGGTTACAGCTCATCTAAAAGCACTAGTTTTCAACTAACAGTGAATGGCTCCTAAACATAAAGACAGAAGTGTAGCAATGTATGTATACAAACTGTGCACTTAGTACTGAAGCAGTATGATGGCTCCTCAAAGCAAAGATTTTAACGTCTAAATAAGCAAAATTGGGTCACAGGATTTTTGAAAGTCTAATTTGACTTCTTTCTATGCCTGCTCAGCCCCCACCCAGACTAACCCTTCCCTTTAGTAAACAATAATTTACAATATATACTAAAATTGCTTACCTTTTCTGCTTTAACTCCATCTATTTACCTTTTTCCCTTTCCAGTTTATCAGTACTACTTTGAGAAAGATTCTTCGCTGTTGGTATAACTGGTACACATCTAAAAGTTTTTTTGAAATCAACATTTCAGTAGCTTCCGAACAGAGAAACTGTCAGTATTATTGCCATAACCACATGGGCAGAAATAGTTGTGCTAACACCCTTGTCAGAAAAGAATGTACCGAATTTTTCATTTTCAGCTGGAGGTACATGCGCATCTCTGAGGTTTGTCAGTTGTTCTGCCATTTTTATACAGAAGAATGTACCTGCAAAAGTCTAGTTATCTTTAGAGAGAAGAGAAAGATCCTCATCCTTTGAGCAACAAGCAGCTTGAAATTATCAAGAACAAGAACAAGAAATTATGAAAGGAACTTCTCAACATCTGTAATACTAACCAAACCAGCAACCTAGCAGACTAAAATACAGGTGGACAACCTCCAAGGCAGAAAACATGCACATTTATGCAAAACTTGAATTTTCATGAAACCACAAAGAAATCAGGAAGATTTCTTTGGAAATGTTTTCAGTAATTTAAAAAGATCTGTAGGAAGATCTAAAGAAGTTGTTAGGCTGATACCTTCTCAAGCAAATCCAGAACATCAGAAGGACACTCATTAGGAAGTTAACCAAAAGGTTTCAGAATTAGGGAAAAATTTATATTTACAGACTAAGCAGTTTTGAAATATATGAAATCAAAGTTAACCTGAAATTCTTGGAAAAAGTATTTCTCAGCTGGGATAACAATTGTTTTGAAATGTAAAGCAGAAAAAAAGTTCTGCTGAAAATAAAGGGATTTTAGGGAGAAAGGCTTTGTAAAATATGTATGAAGCCATGGAACAAGAATCAGAGATGGGGCACAGGTGAATTTCAGACTACATGTTTAATTAACTTTTTCTCACATCAGATTTTAATTTTGAAAGAGAAGCATTTCACCCCTACCTACACAGAAGTTTCTCAGCTATCAAAGACCTACCCACAAAAACCAAACTCATAGGATATAATTTTGACAGAGGTAATTCTGAGGACAAAGAAATGAGCACAAATATTATATATATATATATACACATATATATATACACATATATATATAGTGGCAGATAATATTTTTGTGCTAATGATTTGTACACAGTAGAGTTGTTACATTTTATCACAGTAACTCATTATGCTCCTTTTTTTTTTTTTTCTGGTAGATGAAATTTCAAGGACAAATACCCTGCATTTTGAAAGCATTTGTATACATACTTGGAGCCAAACTTATTCCCAAAACAGATATCCCCATCACTAAAAGTATTTTAATGACATCTTTTTTTTTTAACTAAAGTATACTTCAGTTAGATGACAAGTTACACTAAGGAGTGACTGCTGGTCACTAGATGGTGGAATTTGAAGAACCAGGGAGAAAAACATGTATTTTGTGTCAAATACCCAATCACGGTTTTTGCATTTCTTACAAGGCCATAAGTAAAGATTTCTTTAGAAAAAACATAAATCTCCACCCAATCATTATACACCAGAAAAAAAAAAAAATCTGTTTGTTGTCTCAGCAAATATATTTTGGGCCTTTTTTTGCACAGACACATGAAAAAACCCCTTGCCTTTTGGTCGCCCTATTACTTTCACATTCAGAATTGACTTCATTTTGTTACAGGGGTACTTGATCAAAGTCAAAGTGCTGAGTCATCTCCTCTGATTGAGTTGCATTTCCTGTTGATACAATACTCTTACCTCATAATAGAGTTTTCTCGTCCAACTTCTAAACAGCTTGAATCTTCCACCTCATCTTCTCACTGACTCAAGAAGAAGATGGGCAGAATATTCAAGGCTCAAAGTTCACCCGCAGATGAAGCAGAGATATTTTCACTTCCAAAATCTCCTTGATATGTTAAATCATCCCTTGGTAATGGTGGCTAAATAGCTGGTGCATACTGATTTTTTTTTATTTCTTCCCGCTCCTAGATATAATCTATATTGTGGCTGTGATGATAGCATAGTCACAGAAACAAATATTACCTGTTGATATTTCACACATGTGAATGTGTGTATTATTCCTTTAAAAATTACCAGATTTGGACTTTGAAGGAGTAGGAAACACTGGAACTGTAAAGGTAACAAACACAGAAAACAACCAGGACAGGTGTCATGAATAACCAAAAATATTTGGCCATATTTGCTAAAAGGAAAAACTAGCTAAACCTGTGATAAAGGAATATGTCTCCCAATAAGTAAAGCAAAAAATTAGTTTACTGCCTATTATCTGAGGCACCTGTGTTTCAGAAAGGCATTTCTTTTCAGGAAAAAAATATAATAGATGGAAATTAGCAGATATGAATCACAGTGAAGTGTATTGAGTTTTCCCCGAATTTGAGGTGGTAGTTGCTGAGCGAGGCCCTAGTGATATCAGTTTACTTTCCTTTGTGGAATTTGAAACACAAAATATTAGACTGTAAAGGAAAAAACCCCAAAGATAAAAATCATCAACCTGCTGTTTGTGTTATAGCTGGTAAAACAACGGTCCAGAGCCTAATGGCAGCAGACAGGGTCTATAAATCTTGTCACATAAAAAATAAGAATATAAAGAGAGATGTGAACAAGTGGTTAGAGTAGGTTTAGGTCATACATACTTCAATGTACTTTAAATAATGCCATCTAAATAATCCAACAATATTTCCTCCTTAAGTTGCCCCTTATCAGTTTGCAACAGCTAATAAATTTCTAAAGGGATATTGTGTTAAACCATTTATTTTGTAAAAAAAAAAAAAAAAAAGGAAGGAAAAGGGATTTCAGATAACCTACCTTCCTTTTTATTCATGTCTGTGCTGTTTAGAGTCAAGTACTGATGGTAAAATTAAAGAAAACTATGGGCTAGAATGACTAAGAGTGAGCTTTGCCATGAAAGCCCACACTGAATTACATCTTCCACTCGAGTCTGGTCTTACTGTGGTCAATCGCTATGTGAATGAGGAAAGACTTGGAAAATATGGTCTTTCTCATGTACTGAAGAAACAGAACTACAGGGAACTAAAACCAACACGTCAGTTTTTGAAAACACTGTCAATATCATTACTTTGTTCTCTAGTCTTCTAATTGAAGAGTTTCTTAAGTCATAGTCTTATAATTGTGATGATTTGCACTTTCTTCCTCAGAAACTTATCTTAAGAAGACAAGAACAAACTGAAAAATATCTATCATGATTATAAGAATTCAGTGTTCTGAAAGGTAAACAAACCTACTCCTAATATGGATAAACTAAAACCCTGGGAAGAGCAACAAGTTTTTCAATAACATCTTTTAAGGGCTGGAAAACCTGTGAATAAAAGAAGTCTCACAATCCTGTCCTCCAAGCCACCTTACACAGGGAAACCTTTATTTAATTTATACCATAGAAATAATTCAATTTAAGTTTGGATATAGGGACACGATTTTTAAAATTCTTCTGTGATTTCACAGGTAGTGGTGGGCCACTGCCTGATCTTTCTCTGCATTCCTTCAATATAAAAACTGTACGTTTTCAGACTGCCACAACAACCCCTCACCCCCATATCTCAGCTTGCATAATACTGATAATGTCACTTCTTTGGCTTCCAAAAATGCTTCCTGTTTCTATTAATTCATATGCATCCATGTCTTTGTCAGAAGCAGTGATAGGAATAATTTTATAGGTAGGGTAATACAGAGAAAGGGGTAAGATCTATGCTGGCGTATATCACAGACAAGTACAATTAGGTGCAAAATTATTTATGCCGCTTTTACTGTGTGCTTTCATAAATGTACTATGAGCTATTCAGTGAAAGGAAGGAAAAATTAGAGTTCATTAATCTTTGGACACTTGTTTAATATAATGACAATTCTTAAAATGCGCTCACTGACATTTATTACCAGCAATAAAAATATGTTTTAGCTTCTTTTTTTGAATGTGGATATATTACATGAAAACCATCACAGAGATGTGTCCATGCCTATTAATCTCACATCCAAACTTCAGACAACAAAGCAGATTCTCTTTAAAACAGCAGCTTTTTTCCTTTGGCACAGACCTCATTATGCTATTATTTTATCTATAATTAGATGTACCGTATTATTAAGCGCTGACATATCGGTTGGATTGTTCTTTATGAATTTATCAGAATATGGAAGACTGACAGTCTTCACCTATATGTCTTCTGGCAAAGACAACAAAGAGATCAGCATGTATTCCTCTAAAACTTCTTTTCTCCTCTGTTTATGATGCTTTTTAAGACAAGCATTGTTCAACAATCCCCAGATATGTCCATTCCTTCCATGTTCCTGTCATTCTCCCTACTACACACATTGGTTGGTGCACTGAAGAATGAAGTCTGTTGCCTTGCTCTTTGCAGCTGAAAATAACTATCCCATGGTAGCTAGTTTTCAAGGTTATTGTTCTGTAAATATAGCCATGTTATTGTAGAACTATCTTATCATATGCATTCCTTTCTCATGGACACAGACCCTTGATGGACATTCCCTTTGACCACTGTAGTTGAAGGAGGAAGAACTGATTTCCTCCAATGAATAGTGATTTCTAAAAGGGTATATAAGAAGTAAAGAAGGTGGGCCTTGGGCCCCTTCCTTCCTTCCTTTCCTTTGAACCTGAACAGCTGTCTCTGGCTGTTCTTTCTGCGCCATCAGCATAAATCAGTGTCAGAAGTCTTCTTTCCTCTGCTCACAACTACTTATTTTTGGTGGTGCTTTGAAGGGTTTTCTGCTCAAGGTACAAAAGCTGGAATGTTGTGCTGGTTTTGCTGAAGATAAGGAAACTTCTGCCACTTCCCAAGATGACATGATTTTGCACCTATGTCTTAGTTTGAGACAATTTAATGAGTTGCCTCCCTCTGAGGTGTTAACCAATCTCTTTCCACCAACAAGGAACAAATAAAAGTAGATACAAGTAAAAAAATAGCAATGTACTGACAAGCAAAACATCATCAGACAAAATACAGTGGTAAACAATTACTAGATACAAAATTGCTAATCTTACAAACACCACAGTAATAAACAGATAACCCCTTCCCCACACAAGATGATGCTCCACTGCTGAGCGCATGGCTCAAAAGACCAAGGGAAAGATGGTTTTTGCCTCTCCCTCCCACCCTTAACTCTCCAGTGGCTGGGGCTCCAACTGGTATTCTCCAGACCAAGGGGCTAGAACTTGCAGAGGGATTTTACCTTTCTCACGACAAGAGACAATGGGAGCACTAGGCTGGAACATCTTAGACTTGGTGTTTTTGCACTTTAGCTTGGCCTTGTTGGCACACTGGAGCAACTTGGACCAGAGCAGGACCACCCCATCCTGCCTGTCGCAGCACCACCACTGAAGGCAGGCGCTGCCCAGAGCAGTCCAAGAAACAAGGGAGGAACAAAAGAGAAGGGGAAAAAACCCAAAGCAGAGTTTTGGATTTTCCCTTGAACAAAGACGGCCAGGCGAAAGTTCAGTGCCAGTGCTTCCAGATTTTAAAGGGACTGTGGTAACCCCCCACCTGGTCTGAGATCCCATTTCCATGCTCTGGCTACAAGGTCTTGAAGAGAGAGTAACAATTTTGGGCACAGATGTATGTGGAATAAAATAGCATTTTGGGTTACCCACAACAACCCACAATCTTCTTAGAAACATCCCCTAAGATGTTAAGGCCAAACAAGGAAAAAAGGAGTTAATTAGCTGATACATGTTAACATGTAGTAAACTGGACAAATTAGATTCATTAAACCTGAATCTCAAATGTATTAAATTGGAGTCTCTCTGACAAAGAGTAACATTACAATCACAAGCAAGCTTTTTTGTCAGAAGAAAATTGTTGCCCTGAGTTTTGCAGTTCTTCAATGTTTTCATTCTTCTGTAACAGTTTCTCACACATTCTCTGTAAATATAGCCATGTTTTCCTAACTGTGTTCTATTGTTTGCATTCCTTTCTCCTGGGTGGAGAAATTTGATGGATACTTCCTTTGACCAGTGTGATGGAGAGGTGGCTATTTCTCCTTCCAATCCACTATGGATACTAGAGGATATAAAATAAAGTGCGAGGCTAGTCCGGCACAGGTTTTGGCTCGCAGTTTTGGCTCTGTCTCTCTTCAACGCGTGTCTGCGTCTTTCTTTTGTGTCCCATGCTACAGAAAATCAATACACTAACTTGCCCACATTACTAAAAGTAACTTTCCAAGCTTCAGTTCCCAGGGATACAGGATATACAAAAAAAATTACAAGTCAATGGCCATTTTGACTCACTAACATGACTACATTTGCACTGGCTGGTACATATCCACAGTAAAAATCTGTCACAGGCTCTCCTTTATAGTTCTAAAGGTAATTAATACAAGGGAAGCTCCTTCAGAATGCTATGTTCCCTATAATTTTAATAGTTTATCTTTAAAATGGACCCTTAAAATATGTCAGTGACATTGGGAAAGAACCAAATTAGCACAGTCCGAATGTGGATGTCAAAACTACAATCTTCATTTCTCTCTTCATGTTCATAAATGAAAACTGCAAGCTCTGAATCTTAAAAGGTTCCCATTTGTCAGACCAATCTTACTGGAGCACAGACACACACCTTTTTCCGCATCAGGGATATTTAAACACAGACTGAAGCAACACAAAAAACTCTGCAAAGATTTCAATTAATTAACTACTGACATAGCTACAAGTGTTGATTATGTCCCTAATGAAATGGAGATACAGCAATTCATCTGATGATGAAAAGTTGAGCACCAGGTTGGAAGAGACCAATAAAATATCATATATCTTGTCTCTAAAAAAGGATGATAAGAAAACCACAAGGCAACAAGGTCAAGTTGAGTTTTCTAATGGCAACTGATGTTCTCCTTCTACAGCAGATTCACAGTGCTTCCTTTCCTTTCAGCCTTATTTGAGCAGAAGAACATTTCAGTTCCTATGTCTTGACATAGGGAGACATATGAAGGTCCTTTGGGAAATTTCATGACATTAAGAGACATTACAGTTGGCATAAATAAAAAACACTGAGAGTTACATTCGCACCACTGATTTTCTCTTTATCCTTATGAGGTTACAATCCTTTCTGTATTCAGAGTATGGATAATTTTTCAGGTAGGCTGTATCTAAAGCTTTAGCTATAGGCTATGCCTATGCTATTCTCTTCACAGGTACACACAGCTGTAAACACAAGGAGTCTGTGGACAGGCTAGCCAGGAGTGTCAGTGGACAGCTAAGGACAAAGTTTGCTCAGGCTGCAAGGTTGCTACTGTAGATCTTCAAAAAGAATTGCTACAAAGCAATTCAAGCTCAGGCATCCACAAGCTGGAATCAGGATGAGTAACCAAAGGTGAGTAACCTTTCTGGTCATGGAGGGGAAGTTTCCAATCAGTCTCTTCCTTATCTTACTTACTTACCTCTGGCTTTCCAGAGCTTTCCTGCTTGCTGTTATCTGCTGTCTAAAAGAGTTTCTTTTACTTTTCTCAAACAACTCCTTTGATTTTTTTTTTCTCTCTAACACCTCATTTTATATTGCTGTTTGTTCTCCACTATGATCCAGGGACAGAATTCTGTTAGAATACTTATTGTCTTTATTATTAGTGGATATTTTGTAAATGCCCCCATTTGTTTGCATTTTTATTTTGTTCTGGACATAATGCTATGTGCTTGCTTTATTTCTAAGGACATAAAAAACTAGGCTCTTGTCTAATAGAACAGATGCCATTTTCCCACACACTGCTTAGCAGCAGTCATCACATTCTGCAGAAACAAAGACACTGTAAAATCTCTTTGACTTTAGGCTTTATTCTTCATAGCACAGGTGCAGGTTAGGGGGGGTTTTGTTGGGGGTTGTTTCCCTGGGGAGAAGGGACCGTATGTGTCTGTTTGATTTTGATTTGCCCTGGAGCATTACAACTTTGAATTTCCTGCTGAATATATCATGATGACTTGCAACATTAAGGCTACAGAGCTTGTCTTCACTGACATAGTGGAGGGATGAACCTAGACTGAAATGGTATCTGTAATAAATGGCATGCTGCTATTGACAATATAGTTAGAATTTCGATGGGAGGCAACAGAAACCAATATGACTACAAAAGGAAGAATTTGGTCCCGTGGCTACAATGGTCAGAGGTACCAGAGTGGAAGAGACACTATCTCTATTTAACTCAACCACTGATACAGGCATGAGTCATAGAATTACAGAATGGTTTGAGTTGGAAGAGATCTTAAACATCTAGTTCCAACCCCCCTGCCATGGGCAGAAAAACCTATCACTAAACCAGGTTTCTCAGAGCCCCATCCAGTGTGGCCTTGAACACCTCCAGGGATGGGACATCGACAGCTTCTCTGAGCAACCTGTTCCAGTGCCTCACTACCCTCCAAGGGAAGAATTTCCTCCTAATATCTAAGCTAAACCTGCTCTCAGTTTGAAGCCATTCTCCCTTGTTCTGTCACTATATGCTCTTGCAAATGGTCTCTCTCCATCTTTCTTGCAGGCTCCCTTCAGGTATGGAAGGCCTCAGTTAGGTCAACCCAAAGCCTCCACTTCTCCAGACTGAACATTTTCAATTTTCTCAGTCTTTCCTCAGGAGAGGTGCTACATCCCTCTAATCATCCTGGTTGTTCTCCTCTGGACTCACTCCAACAGGTTGATGTCCATCCTGTGCTGGAGACCCCAGAGCTGGGGAGTGGGATCTCACCACAGTAGAGTGGGTGAATCACCTCCCTCATCCTGCTGCCCATGCTGCTTTTGATGTAGCCCAGGACACATTTGGCTTTCTAGGCTGCAAGAGTACATTGCTGGCTCATGTCCAGCCTCTCATCCACCAGCATTCCCAAGTACTTCTCAGCAGGGCTGCTCTCGATCTGCTCATTCCCCAGCCTGTGCTGATAGCAGGGGTTGCCCCGACTCAAGTGCAGCATCTTGCACTTGGTCTTGTTAAACCTCATTAAATTTCCCTGGGCCCATTACTCAAACTTGTCCAGGCCCCTCTGGATGGCATCCCATCCTTCAGGTGTGGCAACTGCACTACTCAGATTCATGTCATCTTCAAACTTGCTGAAGATACACTTGATTCCTTTGTCTATATCATTAATGAAGATACCAAATAACACTGGTCCCAGTACAGACACCCGAGGGACACCACTTGTTACTGATGTCCATCAAGGCTCTGACCACTACCCTCTGGATATGTCCATCCAAAAAGTTTCTCATCCATCTAACAGTCTACTCATCAAATCCCTCTCTCTCCAATTTAGACAGTTGGATGGACTGTGTCAAAGGGTTTATGGAACTCCAGCAAAATGATATCTGTAACCTTTTGCCCTGGGTACAGAGACAAGAGGGTGGAGTTTTCAGTTTATACAATTCCATTTTATATCATAACAATGGGCATGGTTTGGCAGGGGAAATGCCATGGCCAGAAAGAGAAGTGGGGCCATTTTGTTTGGTTCACTTTAGCAAAGGGATCTGTGGACATGGAATTCCACGTCTACCTACTTTTCTTCCCCTATTTCCCATGCCTCTAGGATGTATTTGCAGGACAAGGGGCTGAGAAGAGGCAGTGGGGCCACACTTGAGTCATGGTGCTGAAGCTCTGAGAGGCATCCAAGACCAGTGGAGCTGGGGACATGGTTTTTCAGTTCCTGGTTGGACCATTTCCCCACACCCCACTGTGGCAAGGACCCAGAGCAACATGCCAATATTAACCAGCTGAGCCTAGAGCTAGCCTGTCCTGCTGTACGGGGAGTTGGGGAGGATTCTCTTTAATAAATCTCTGGGACCAAATAATGCGCAAACACAGCAAATATTATATCCGAGAACTGTTTATTAATAAATGCCCCAGCCAAATAGGGAATAGAAAAGAGAGAGAGAAAGGGGAAAATGGACAGAATGTCACCACCAGGACTGTGTGGCCCCACAGGGGTCTGTTCAAGGCACACTGGGAGCTGTGGTGCCCATGTGACCTGGCGCTGCTTCCAGCCAGCAGCGGCGACTTGTCTCTGCTGTCAGTGTGGGGCAGGGAGCGGGTGGCAGTAGGCTGCTCAGTGAAATGGGGCAGACACATAGGGAAGGTGGGGGAGGCAGGCAGGGAAGAGGCAGGCAGGGAGAACTTTGGAGAGAGCTGAACCTCCGAGGCACTCCCTCCTTACCAAGGAACAAAAAACGGTGGGGAGCCATTGTGGTGCTCTTAAAACAGCTTCTATGTCTTAAGTTCTCTCCCATAGCTCAATTTCCTGGGCATTTTTTCTCAGGCATTTGGGGGTCTGGCTCACCTGCAAGGGGGAGTCGCTTGCAGTTCAGTCATGGAAGTTTTCTCTCTCCTGACTGGCTGTTAAGTGAAGTCTCCCCAGGGACAGGCCTACCCTCCGTTTTCCTAGCTGCCTCCTGCACATAGTAATTTTCCACCCCATGTCAAAAAATGGATTTATAGAATGTTGAGGCATAAATAGAAATTAAATTGGTTCCCCTCAAGAGTTCAGCAGGGTGGCACCAAATTCCACAGGGAGAGAGACACTCATCACCACTATCACTGCTGCTGCCACAGAGAGGCAGCAGGAAAACTACCACCACAGGTAAGCAACTGCTCCAGGCAGCACCAGCACTCCCCCCTGCTGTCAGAATTGCTCTGTAAGCCATCCCATTTTTGTTCCAGGGTGAGGGCCACATGGGCTGTTTGGAGGTGGCAGACATGTTTTGTTCCAGGAGGAGCACATGAAAACTTGCTTGTGTTGGTTAAACCATTCCCCCTTTTTTACAATTGTATTTTTATTGCTGTATTCGTTTCTATTTTATTTTTATTTTTTAGTAAAATTGTGGCCCAAACTTTTTTTAATCTCTCATAGTTTTGTTTTTGTTTCTTTTTTTTCCCCTCCATTGTGAGAGAGGGGAGGAGGGAAGGAGTCATGCAGCCTTGGCCTTTTCCTCACTGTAAAACTATCACACCCTTCCCTTGACTACTGGTATAGCCACTCCATCATAGAAGGCCACTAGTTGGGTCAGGCAGGATTTACCCATGGTGAAGTTCTGCTATCTGTCCTGAATTGCCTCATTGTTTTCCATGTGCCTCAGAACGGGTACTAGGAGAATCTCTTCCATCATATTCCCAGACACAGACATGAGTCTGAGAGGCCAGTAGTTCCCAGGGTCATCCTTTCTACCATTTTAAAAGATGGGTACAATGTTTCCCTTTTTCCAGTCACCTGGTGCTTCACCTGACTGACATGATTGTTCAAATATCGTGGAGAGTGGTTTGGCAACTGCATCAGCCAATTCCTGCAGGACTCTGGCATGCATATCATCAATTCTAGGACTCTCATTGTCAAGAGTACATATTCTCCTAAGAGTATCAAGGATACTCAAGTATGCATCTTCAAGAGGATGCGTTTGAGAATATTAGAAACACTAAGGAACCAGATTTGTCAGCAGTCAGAGATCTTTCTTCCTGCAAGAGTTCAGCTTGATTACACTCTGTTTAAACATCAGAAACACTCTGTTCACACTTGACATGCTTGGAATGAATTTAGTAGGCTGATCCTTATGGCAAGGGTGGCATTTTTCACTTGGAAAAAAATTGACTTTGACAATAAATCAAAAGGAAAGGTTTTAATCTAATTTCCTAGTCAAGATACCGTATCATCCTTATTTCATTAGATATCTTAACCTAACAGTCTATCCCAGAAAAAATGTGCAGCAATGTTTCCAAGTATGAAGAATGTTTTGGCTTTTGACAAGAGCCTTGAAGACAGCAATATCGCTCAAAGACACCCAGTGAAAAGTGATACATGAGACAGAATAGGAAATCCCAATCTTTCTCATACTGTCTTTGGAGAGTTAGGAAACAATTTGAAGAAATAACAAGTAAAGAAAGTATTTCACTTACAGATTAACAGTGATGAAAAGAACAGTTACCCAAAAACCAACAGACAGAAACCCAAGGATAAGGATGATTCAAAGTGAAAGTGCGGTTAGGATGTCAAAACACTAAAAGTCTGATTCAGTTTGGGAAAGGGAGGAAAAGAAGTCGAAGGGAAAGTCTGAGGAAGTTTAGCCCTGAGGTTTCCTTTTAGGTATAGGCTGTTAAAACTTGTGAGACATTTTGCTAGTCATGCATAAGCTGCACAGAAGCCTTAGATATTGACCAGAATAGAAACCCAGATAGCCTCTGTGTTGCTGAAAATTTCCTCAGAAGTGTCCCTTACTGGCACAGTTTCCCTTTGCATCAGTTCCCCCATCTTTAAAAGCAGAGTCTCCACTGCACCTCAGCTGACTTCCCACTATTCAAGTTCCTTCTCTAGTGCTCAAAATTTGGAGAAACTACATATAATTTTACTCAGTTTGGAGTTAAACCTGGCCCAGGCCACTACACAGAGTCATCAAGCAAAATTCAGCTCCTCCACATCCCACCCATTCCCCCAGGAGACAATTCTTACATCCTTCTATTCAGCATGTATTTCAGTAGAAGAAATACCTAACCAGTCTAGTTCATTGACATCACTAATCTACTGTGACAGCACAAGCCAAGCAGACATTGGCAATATCTATTCACTCAGAAAACACTGAAAAAAAGAGGTTATGGAGAGAGGAAGAGAATTTAAGAAGGGAAATTCTGTTTAACATACTATTAAGTACTTCTCTTCCACTTTTGCACAACACAGTCAAGAGAGTTAACATATCACTAAAATATGTTTTCTTTTGAATAATAAATACCTTTCTCTCAGCTTCTGGCCTGGAAAACTGGGTTCATTATATGCAAAGCATCTTTCCAGTGACTGGCACCTGCATAATGCATTCCAGCATGTCTGTTTGGTGCAGGGATGACTGTCACTAGTGACTCACATGATGGAATCCACTGGGACTCTGCCAACATTACTGCATTAACCCCTGATTAGCAGCTGCATTTCATAGGCTGGCTGCATTTGGGTTGTACAGAGCAGTATTGTCTGCTAATAAAATATACCTAGGAGCTGTATGCGTAAAAACACAGATTATGGAGAATTCCAGGAAACAGTGGACCAAATGTTGCCTGTTTCTCTCTGATTCATCTGCTTTAAAGCTGAATAGACATAAGCATGGTTTTCTAACTACATTTGATTAACAGAAGAAAGTTCCTTAAACAACAGGAATAAACCTTGTTCTGTGCTGTACTCTGTACCATGCAGCATGGACAGTTTAACAGGGAAAGTGAGTATAAACTTTGAATCCCAGCTATTTCTGGACGTCAGAATAAGTTTGAACTGATATTCCTATGTAAATTAGAACCCTGTATTTCCTTCAATTTGTAGAAAAGACTAAGATAATTCAAAACAGAAAACAGGAGTCTTCAGAGATGTGATCCTCTCTTTACTGTACACAAGCCTACACTGAGTTTTTGTCACATACACAAAGCATGCTACAGATGCTCGTTTGACAGCATGATGTAGAATGATGGCATAGACCTGAAAAAAAGATTGACAAACAACAAAGATACGCACATATTATATATGTATCAAAACCTTTGTTTCACAGGGACTTGAAGTAGTTTCAATGACATGATTGTTTTTAAAAGCTTTCTTATTTTTTTGCATTATTTTATTCTTTTTCAGTACCAAACCATATTACTAGGTTACTACTTTTTCAGGTGAATCTGATGGTGTAAACCTCTGGAAGACTACAGTGGTGTAAAGGTGTTCCTCTGTTAGATGGTAATCAATAAAGTAGCCATAAAGTCAAAAGTGAAAGAACCAAAAATCCCTCCTATTCTTGTAGTCAATGTGCATGTGAAATTACATCATCAGCACTTTCAGATATGAAACCATTACAAACCTCATGTGAATTTGTGACCCTCACCTGATTGGTAACTAAAGCCTGATCAATCAAGCCCTGGACACAACTTGAATAACAGTATTACACACATGAATGCATACATGTGCACGTTGAATTGTCACTTGCACCTATTAGTAGTACCAGAGATAGTCCACCATGTAAAGCATAGAAATAGATCTGAAAATGGTAGCTGAAGATGACAAAATTATGACTGACTTATGAAGATTATAACTGGCTATCACTATAACTATTCCATTTGCCATCCTGCATCTCATTTAGGTAGGGGTACCATTTGATACTTTAATTTGTCCTGTTTTTAAGTTCATCACAGTGTGTTTATTTAGTATTAATTTTAATTTTTCTAACGTGGCTTTGGGAACAAGGCTTCTGTGTCACTGTGTTGTTCATCTGCCTGTCTGTGCACAATCTGTAGTAATTTTGGAACATTCAGACATTTTTAATGCTGTCTGGGGTAAAAGGCTCTAACACTATTAACTCCATAGCTTTGGGGGAAAAGACTTCCTGATGTCAAGAAAGACAATACATTTAAAATGATTGACTGAGGAAAAAAAAGCCTCAACATGAGCCCATATTTTAGTAGATGTCAAAGAATACACAAAAGAGAGAAGAAACTCAGATAGCATGCACATTTTCTTAGGTACACATTCATTAGTGCTTCTAGAAGTACTCAGAGTCAGCACTGTGTTCTGAATTTATCATTCAAATGTTTATTAAAATCTATCCGTAAGTACTTTTATTAACAAAACAGTTGTAAAAATGAAGTCAGACTTTTTTGAGGAGACCTACGTTCCACAAAATTATGTTGCTGGTTTCAGCTACAGTCTGATCCCTTAATTCTTTATGAAATGACTCCCATATTTGCTTTTCAACTTTATGCCTGAACTGTTGACAAGTTTTAATTCATTGTATCATTTGCCTGTGCTTTTTTAGCATAATCACAGCAGTATCTCTTTTCTAGTCTTTCAGAAATTACCAATTAATTTAAGATTTATGAAAGTATTAAAGTATTTCCTCAAGAGGCTACAACTTGCATGAAAATCTGAGGCACAAGTTACACATCATTCCCAAATGCCCATCTAGGACAGGCATTCTGTCTCTTCTTGGGATAGGCATTTTGTATCTTCTTGAACTACAAAAGCATCAGAACGATGTATGTTGTCCTTACAGGTCCAAAATACATCATACCGCTCATTTCAAAAAGATGTCTTTGTTTTCTTCATCACTGGACCAAGGCTGCTAAAGAAAGTTGTTGATAATACATCAAATATCCCTCCAAATAATTTAGAGCTGTTCATGCCAGTACAGTCAATGCTGCCAATCATAATTTTCCCCCCTCTGCCTCTGGTCTGCTCCCCGCTCGCTTTGTATTCTTGGTAGGTTATTAATAGTCTGCCTCTTCTCCAAACTAAAATTCTGCATTTCCTGGCACGCTATTCTGAAAGGGTTTCACTGACAAACCCAGTACAAACTCTTCATCCCTCTCAGTCAGCCTTTGACAAGAGTGGGCTGGGCTCAAGAAAGACACATTTGTTAACACTGACTAAAGTGCAATAGGTTGCAGCACAGCATGAAACTTTTGCATCGTGCTAACTTCACTGTACCAATCTGTAAACATGCTCCTTGTGTTTTCTTGCACTTTAAGAGCATGTTGATACCATATGTGTAAGAGCACAGTCTGTTCCCTGAACCAGCTCTTCCTTATTTTTAAAATTTTGTCTAAATTTTCTCAACTACTGATAGTACAGAATTAAAAGAAAACATCCATACATAGAAGAGTGCACAGTAGGTGTTTTCTGCTCGCCTCCTCCAAAACCCAGTTCTTACTTTTTTATACAGAAAGAAAAATCAGTAATATTTTCTGTAACAGCAAGCAATAGCATTTTGGCCACACCTATCTGTTGCTTGCAGTAACCTTTCCCTTTAAGGATTCCCTTATAGTATAAGTTTCTGTGACACTGGTTACTTATTGAATTGGAACAAAAGAGCAAAATATGGATATCAGCTACTTTATTGCATAGTCCAACACACTTACTGAATAGTCTTGGAAAAGACACCAGAAAAAAAGCAACAAGAATATTCTTTTTTTCCTATATGTTCTTTCTTTAGTTCCTAGGTGAGATAAAATTGAGATCTGGACCAAACATTGAAAATTCAACTCTGATTTTATTTGTAACATAGATATTCTACATTAACCCACAATCAGTCATAGAAATTAAAGATGGAAGAAAAAGATTTTCTTTAAGAGCACATAATTTCTATGACATTCTTTACACTATGCTATGTAGATATCAAATAGAATAGATTTATGAAAGGCAAAGTTCCCTTGCTTACTCCTCTGCATCACTTCCTGTGTTCCAGCTGACAGTAAAAGATGTTGTGGAGAAAATTTGAAACAGTACTTGCTGACTGATCCAGAAAGTTGTGCAAAATATAAAACTGTTGACAGAATTGTGGTGTTATCAGTCTATTATTAATTCCGGAGCTGTGATGATTTGCCTTTCAGTTTGACTACCTGCTATAAAAAGAGAGAGAACACAAAGACAAAAAAATTTTTTTATTTTCCCTTTTAAGTTTTTATAGCCAGTGTTCTATAAATCTTCCTTAAAACTACAGTTCCTGGAGTTCAGTAACTGCATAAAAATCTTTACATTAGGGCTTATTCAAGAAAAAAGATATCTAGCCTTTGTAGTGTCAAAGGAAGTGTCAAAGGAAGTTTGCAAACCTGCCCTAAATGCTCTGCAAATTAAAGTATGGAAATGGCAAGCAAATAATCACCAATAATGGAAAAACAACACCACTGATTGGAGTACAATTATCTTATTGACATTCTCCAGTCTGGCAGTACTTTTAAATATCTCTTACAACTTTCTTATATGCAAACACACGACAAGTAGTCTTTGCCTCCTTCCTTCAATTCTATGACAGTTCAAGCCACAGTCCAATCCTATTTCTTCTCCTGATGGTGAGGTGCAGCCACAGGCTCTGGAGTGGGCTGTGCAGCTCCTCATCCACCTCGACTTCATGGACTGAATGCCACAATGGTTGGTGCTAGTGAGAGGCTGCAATGTGCCGGCTGACATCCTCTCCCAAGTATCCCAGCCTATCCTTCCACTCTCCTTTCTTCTCTTTGACATGGGGATCAACTGCTTTGTTCTTCATACAGATATACATACACAAAATGGGTGTACCAAATCAGACACTAATTCAACTTCCAGGGTTATCAGACAATCAGACACCAGCAGTACCAGCTGATCTGCTGCTGCCTGACAACCTGTGGAACAACCAATTCAAAACCAAATGACAGAGACAGTGCATGTACTAAGTGCTGGCAGAGCCCTCAACAACCTAGGAAAAGGGTAGGGGAAAATATTCATTTCCAAGCAGTCTCCTACACAAAGAAGGACTTAGCTAACTCTCTTTGGATGACAATAGACTTTTCTTGAAAGTACACTTATGTGTTGCAACAGCAGAAGTGCAGTTTAGGTGTCTTGTTCTTTCATGTGAGCATCCAAGAATCATTGTTGATTTGCATATAACGAAGCAGTGTTTTACTAGCAGTTCTATAGTGAGATTTATACTTTTCTCAGGGCAGGAAGGGAGAAGCTGCCGAGACAACAGAAGTCAGGAAAGGAACAGAAAAGAAGTGTACAGGTTCTGATACTTAAGTATGTCATTGAATAATTATGTGTTTTGTATTAATATAATTACACGTATTAATACAATTATGCATTTATATTCATAGGAGCAAAACCGCTTTATTGCATTCACATTAAGTATCATACATTAGTTAAAGTTAGAATTACAGTTTAGAGATTGGTCTTCTGAGTCATTGGTCTTATTGGAAACAAACAATAGTCAGTAAAGTTATGGGAACATGGGACTTTGTTCAGAATTTTTCTACTTCAGTTTGGGTCTGCTGCTTACTTTCATCCCTTAGTGTCTGAAAAGATTTTGTGGAATATAAAGGTTCTGATATCAGAGACACAGTATACAAATTAAGAAAAATGAAAATTTACTCAAAGAATAGCTTGATTAAAAAAATAATCTTGTGTCTGTTGCAAATATCTTTCTTATTATTATTTTGAATTAAGTTCCTAATTCTCCCTGGTATTATTTACCTCTTCTAATTCTCACTCAGGCCTCAGAATCCTCATACATGCTTTCTAGTGGAAAAAAACCCAACATACTAACTATGTCTATGAGAGTCTCACAAGCTATTTCTGAAATATGGGCACTAGAAATAAAAGTGCAAAGACCCGATCTGAACATTTTTATGCCATCCCTCAAGAACAGATGAACTCAAAATGTTTCAGGTTTAGGCAATGATCTGGGCCTGCTCTGTTTCTAATTCATGTTATTTCCTTAGCTGCTTGGCAAGCTGAAGGATTCAGTAGCAATTTATATGACTAGATGGATTTTGCAAGGTTTCTGAAGAGGGGTATTAGGCATGACAAATGGCCATCTCTCTCATTGCTGTCACTAAGGGTCAAAGCTGGTCGCCCTGTCTACATCTCTTCTGTGAAAGCCTTTTATCAGCTCTGGTCCCAGAAAAAATATACAGGCACCCTGCAATCAACATCTTGAAGGAAAAACCTCGCTGTTTCCTACCATAGAACTAGCACCATTATACCGTAATAAGACATTAGTAACTGTCTCCAAGAATAATACTTATATCTCAGCTGGCTCTTTCATTAGAATATGAGAAATAAAGAGAGAAAGAAAAATAATCAAAACAAACAGAAAATATAAACCAAATGAGAAACACTGTAATGGATCTAAAAACAGATAGGAGGTACGTCCTCTTATTTCCTCTGCACTGAAGCAGATCACACTTACTGCTGAAATGTCATACAACTGACAAATTCAACCTCAAAATACCTCTTTGGTTTTTCTCTTCCCTATAAATACAGTATGTCACAGCCCACAAAGATAGAAAGGTCATATTGTGATTCCCTCTCTTAACTTTGTTGGTAACACTGTGTGGGGAACCAGATTTTTGTTTGGTTTTTATTTTGTGCTATGTTGCAGTTGAGACAATGTCTGTACCTTAGTTTCAGAAGCTGCCACAGACACATACACAGACATTACAACTCCAGTCCAGTGTGTTACCAGAAGCATACATCTTGTTTTCCTTCCCTCATGTTGCCCTGACTTTTGCAGTTCTGGATGTTATCATCCTTTTGTAACTGATTCTCAGACATTCTTTGCAAACATAGCCATGTTATTGTAACGTTATCTTTTTATTTACATTCCTTTCTCCTGGGCACAGAAGTTTGATGAACATTTCCTTTGGCCAGTGTGATTGAGGGGAGGCTCTTTGTCTCCTCCAATCCACAGTGATTTATTAGGCACATATATAATAAAGATGGGCAAGGCCCGAGGCACTTGTTCCTTGAGGCACTTGTTCCTTGATCTCAACAGGTGTGTGGCTCCTTCTTTCATGTCGTTACTGCAACACTCTCATATTTTCCTCCTCCTCCCAAACAGCAAACATTGTGTTGTGAAGGTACAGAATAAAAGGTCTGAGTTGTACATTATTATGGGTACAATTTTTCAGTGCTGGCAAACAAAGCAGGACATTTGGGAGCCCAGCAGTAAGTACTGCTTTGACTTGGGAGATCCAGTGAATGTGCAGTCCAAGACAGTTTTTGGAGATATGCAGGCTTTTTTTTATTTATTAGTGCTGGATGCCTTCATATGTATTATGTAATGGATGAGCTTCAGTTTCTGGATCCTATTAGTGCTTGACTTTCATGCTAGTAGTTCTGTGCAGCTGGTGGTTAACCCCTCTGCATTTATCAGTACACCACTACCTTTGCTCAGCAGAGCTACTGGGCCATTTTATATTTTCCCTTGTTGTGCATAACAAGAAAACTTTGTGATTAAAATGAACAAACAAAAAAGGTTATCTGTGGCTTAAGAGCACAATGATCTTCCCTCTTCCCTTTCATTTTGATCAATATAATTTAAAGAATTATTTTCTTCTTTTTTTTTTTTTTCTCTCTTTGTATAAAAACACAGAACAATAGCTCAGATAAGAAAATCACAGGTTAGTTTTGAACCTAGGACCTTGAAAGACCATCTGGACCAGCTTTAGTTCAAAGGAAGTCACTGACATTATAGCTTAATCATTACTTAGTACATCAGAATGTGGATATAAATTTTAGGTCATGCTGGAAGCTTCGCAAAATACACCTTAAATTTTTGGTTATAATGAGCTGCGGGTGGTTGAAAGATCTGCTGAACCCACTTTCTCCTCAACCCTCCCTGCATGTGCACTGTACTGCTTGCTCCCCACAGAGGATTGTTTAAATTTTATTTCCTACTAAATTCTACTCTACTACTGACAGATGACACATTTGCAATGCAAAATGTATCTACAGAGCGGATATCCTTGTTTAGATCTGAGTTTGTAACAGTTCATTAGTCTTTTTAATTGAAATTATGTAATGTTTGAGCTCTTCACTTTCTTTGTATTATTGTAAATTGTGGTTACTCTGAATCTGCAGCTATATAAATACAGTTTTGTCAAAAAAAGCAGACAGGGTTTACTGTGGAACAGAAGCCCAACATGAATTAATACTCTTATATTTTCACCAAGTTTCCTTCCAGAGACTGGTGTTATAAATCACAGTTTTACAACTGAAATATTTCTGGCCTATTTCAGCTGGAATAGTGTCTACTTTGGGAAAATACATTTTTAAGGGAGATGTGTAGGAAGTGAAGAAATCCAGAGGAGGAAACTCAGAGGCCTAATGAAACAGAACATACACAAAAACAACAACAACAAAAAGAATATGAATATGAAGAAAAACCACAGGCTCTTTGTGAGTGCTTCAAACAGGGAAGAGAATAAACCTCACTCAAATTCACAATGGGCTGAGAAATAACAGACCTAAATAAATTTTTTTTAATAGTATTCAGGGACTAGTATTATTAAACCAAGAATAAACACCTAGCCATAGTTAGGAACTATACAAAATGACAATTCCTATTCTACATAGCTTACTTCTAGTTATAATCTTACAGGAGGGGTATGGGCTAAGAGAGAAAATTATGCGTATGTACTGTAGTTATACACTTGGCCTATTTTCAACAAACCTAGTCAACACGTTTTCACTCTTCGAAAGTATACATAATAGCATCTCTGTCACTAAAGAAGCAAATAATCTTCAGAGTGGTCTGAGAGAGATCCAGATTCCCTTTTTGCAAAAGGGTGTGCTGTGTAAGGCCCCAATCAACCTGCTTGACGAGACTTTTAAAAGGGCCTACAACTGTTCATGTACTCTGAGTTGGATGTACAGGAGAAACAACCAACAACATATTCTCAAGAGGTCAAAACCACAAAAGAGTTTACTGGGAAATTCAGAAAAATCAGAGAACTGTCGCAAAAGGTTTAGTACAATATACAATCAACATAAAACACTTCTCACAGGATTAGCTTGGCCCATTCAACTTTACAAATTTAAAAGTGCTTGATGTTAAGTTACTCAAAATATTCCAAGAAGAGGGACTTAGAAGCAGAAGCAAGAGAGAAAGACAGAAAAGATCAGAAAAGCACACATATAGCTACCATCTGCTGGGTTCCAGAGGTGTTCAGATACAAACTCCAAGAGGAAGGTAGTGTCTAGACGAATGTGATGGCGTCATGTTTGGCCTTAAATACCCCTTGGCCTTCGTGGGCCCTTCTCCCAGGTGGGACTTATGGTCATTTGGCCACTCAGGAGCTGGGTTAGGGGAGAGTGGAGCACTGCCTCTGGTGTTCCAGGATTGTCAGACTCTACAGGGCTGGGATACAGGCTGTAGGGGTGGGAATGTACAGAGCAGTTCACTGCATCACCAGGACAAGGCCCAACCTGCTCTTTCCCCACACACATGCACCCCAAAATGTCTCAAGACATCAGTCTTTCCAGTCTCTCATGTGGTGGTGGAGAAAGCAAAATGCCAAAGTTGAACATGATCTTTCAGTTGGAGGGACAATAAAGGGAAGTGGGAAACCAATAAATTACATTTGATTTGGAAATTTGAAAGTCTCATTTCAGGCTCATGGTAAAATACATGTCTTATACATAGACACTGGGGAGACTGAAATTGGAACCATAGCCTGCAGGCAGCTAGTCTTCCAGTGGTTCTACAGTTCTCATTTGTCCCTGCTCTCACATATTGTACTGTTAAAAATGTGTCATCTGAAATACAATTACTCCTTTCTTTATTTTATTTCATTTTGTTTTGAACAATTGGTAAATGACACTGGAAATTAGACTCTGTCCCTTCTCTTGATTTTCTGCAAACCCACCAACCCAAAATTAATCCTGTGTAGAAAGTTCAGATGCTGTCATGGAGTATGTCCATGGATATTCAGGCATGTCAGCAGAATGTTGCTTTCAAATGTGAGCTGCCCAAAATGGTTGTCACAACACAGAGACATTCTGGCAGCAAAATGTAGATAGCAGTACTTGAGGTTTACTTACAAGACAAATGGGAAAAAGGTCCTTCTTCAGTAAGAGTCAGAAGACAGCTTTTTTTCAAGCTGTTTTTCCTAGCAAGATTTAAGCACATGCATCAATTTTACATGCAAGTTTTTAGAGACACAATGAAAACTCGTAGATCTGTCAACCTGTGGTCATGTTTTCTGCTTGATAGTTAAATTTGGAATCTCTATTTTTTCAGAATTTGTGCCTAGATTTGAGGAACAGAGGCCAAAAATCTCCTGTGAATGAGGAATCAACTCCCACTGTTTTCTAAAGGAAGCACAGTTTTCTGAAGAAAATAAAACATTAGACTTGGAATTATCCCAGTTTCCTCATCTGAACTTTAACAAAATTTTTCTGGTGTCTCACAAACTCTTATGAAGTACAGAATCAACCTCAAACCTGAACAGTTGCAGTCAGCAGAGCAGATTTTTACCTAGCCCTGTGCCAAGGTGTAGCATTTGATCAAGTTCAGGAAGCTTGATTGATTTCCAGTACCCCTCTGTACTTGACAGCCTGAAAAAACTGGACAGAATTAGGATGTATCTCTGTATGCATTCACCTTCCAGTAGGTGCTTATTACTCACCCAAAAAGTTCGCAAAGTGAAAATCCGACCAATATTAACAAATCAAGATATTAAAGAGATAAGGCTGGGTCTGAGTCAATTTCAAGTGTATTTTGTCCACAGAAAACCTTTAAGCAAGTCAAAATATAATTATTTTGTTATTACTAAGCTGTCCTTGTACAGTTTAAAGCAAAGAACACTGAGCAAGATGGATTTACCTGGAAGAAAGCCCAAGAAATACTGACTCTCAGAAGCTTCCCTCTGAATAATTGCTGTTTCTGGAATGGGAATTTAATCCATCTCTATCTTTTACAGTCCTACATGCCGATTAAAATGGAAAGGTTTCAGAGCTGTGCATATCACCTAATGCACATCTCTGCAAACACAGCATCAAAGCCTCTGCTGTTCTGCATCTCCCTGGAATTAGGGTTATAAGTCCCAGCACAAGAGCAAGGATTATCACACTCAGTAGAAAAACTATCAGACCTCTGATTTACCAGTGCCTCAGTGCCTTACTTTTGGAGTTTTTAAGTATGTGTATGTATTGGTATATATACTTGAAAAAAAAGAATTACTGAATGTTGAAAGGTCCTTCCTCACTGTCTGGTTTTAAGACAATTTAAAGAGGTAGACACTCTGAAATGAGTTACCTCCCCTCAGTTTCAACCAATCCCTTTACACCAATAAGGATAAATGAAATACAAGTACATATGAGAGGAAAAAATAACAGTTTTCTAAGCAATGAAACAACAGGGAAAAAATTAGCAGTAAATAATCACTAGATACAAAATTGCTACATTTCTCAGCTCCCCTCCCCTCCACCCCTGAGAACAAAGAGACACCCAAAAAGGCCAGGAATACCCTTTCCAAGCTGGTGTCCACCATGGGTGACCACCACAGGGAGACAAAGGGAAAATGGTATAAAACAACAGCAAGTGCCTGGAGGCCTCTCCCTGGATATCATATAAGCCATATTGACAGAAGTCTTTGACATATATTACACCAGTGGAATGGAAGATGTTACAAAGTTTTCTGGGATTAAACTAGTTATAAGATGTAATGTATAGCATGCGACTATTAAAGTAGCCCCTGCTCTGCAACATTGCTTAATGTTTAGAGAAGCATGAGGAAGAGAGGGCAATGAAACAGCCTTGTACAACAAAAGGTATGAAGGAGAGTAGGAAGGATACTAAGAGACTCAGAGGCAGGAGGGTCTACCAGCAAGATGAAAAATGTTGATGAAATGCTTTCATGCTCTCTGTATTAGGTTAGCAGACCCAGCCTGCAAGTCATCACTGCCCACACCTACTCGACGGAAATTATGTGAAAAAAACCCCAATCTATTTGATTTTTTATCTCCTCCTTTCATCCTTGAAAACAACTTCTTATTCTTTTTAAAGATTCCTGTAGTTCACTAATAGTTTAAGGAAAACCAATGTGCTTCCTTAATTATTCCCAGGCATTCTCTAAGGGGAGGGATGTCAAACTCCCAATCTGCAAGCTGTGGCTGTGGAGTGGTGTATTTTAGCTCCCAGACTTTTTGCCACACCATAATTGCATCTTTACCATGTTAGACAAAGTCTAGTTAAGTCCCCAAAAGTGCAAAGTACAGTGGTTATATAGTGAAAAATGTTGTTCTGGAGCACCCTCCAGGTATATCCACAAACAAGACTAACACACTGACTTATTCTCTGCTAGAGATTTGTCTTTTTGTCCCTTAGTGCAACACAGGAAAAAAATCAAGGGGATAGAAACCACCAAAGGAAAGGAGGTTTTACATCAAATGCTTTAAAACAAATTGTGGAATAGACCATTTCACTACCTGCAAAGATCACTGATTGGGACCAGGTTATGAAGACCATATCAATGCATGAAGGCAAGAGCAATTATTCTTGTTCAAACAGGAGCAGTTCCAGTCTGTCTGTCTCTCATCATCCTTTGGTGAGTCCAACACTAGTACTTGCAGCTCAAGTTCTTTCTGCAGGGCAGGACATTCATTGCATAACCACACCAGCATCTTCATATCACATTGAAAAAAAGTCATGGCTCAGTATTCTTTTCTCTGACAGAGAAATGTTGAGTTACATTCTCATCAGGCTGTGGATCACATATTTGCTTCTGTGCTAACTGATCATAACTCTTATATCCTTCAGTTAAGTACCCATAATTATCTGCTTTAATATTATGCCAGCAAGTCAGCTGCATAAGAACTGTTTAATTTTTATTTCATACCTTAACTTCCACTAATCACAAGCTATTGCACAAATGTCACTGAATTAAGCATAAAAAAAATCCTGTCATATTCCCCAGGAGGGGACATTGGGTCACAGAAAGGCCCTTTGTTTTGGCCAGGGTAATCCATTTGAACTTTGGCAGAAGACAGAAAAAGACCTCCACTGCCAGCACACCAGACAGCATCCCCTTTACATATCATGGTCTTCTATGTTTCCTACATGCAGGGACAGTTTGTATAGGAGTTTTGTTTTTCCAACATGTGGGAAAGAAGAAGAAGAGGAGGAGAGAGAAGAGTGGGGTGGGGGATCTTCCAAAGGAAAATATTTTCTTTTCTGGAACACAAGCAACAAGTTCTGGTGCAGCAGACATGGAAATACAAGTAAGAAGGCTTGAAATCTATTCACAGCTTCTGCCCTGTCTGTGTCTGCATGGCTTTGAACAAACTAGGTTAGCTTTCTGCTTCTTTTGCATCTTAACCTGGGTTACCCAGAGGTGATTTAACCTGGGGATTAAAAATCATCAGAGTATAGTTTGGGGGGGAAAGGAATTCTAATACCACTATTCAACATCACATGAAATGGGCGTGGCACCTCTACACAGGGCACTGCTGGCCTTGGTGCTGCCACTGACTGGATGCAGAAAGGATCCATCTCTCCCACTTGCAGGAGCCTGGGAGGCAGTGGCAGCGATGTTAAAGATTGTTTGATGAAGTGGCAGTCAGAAAGCACATTTCAGATGACTGTCTCACTGTATTAAAAGCCTATTTTTATCCAGCTATTTAAGTTCAAGGACATTTCTCCTGCAGTTGTGGAGCTCTCTGCTTGCTCTTTGCCCTAAATTATTAAAAAAGAAGACCTGAGTCTCCTTCTTACAGGTAAGTGCAGCAGGGATAAACAAAAACTGGATCTGGTATGAGTAGCATATATTTTTTTCAAGGGCAGATGTCTAGGGGAACAGTCCCTTCTATCCAAATACCTCCCCAAAAGGCCATACCAAAGTGCCCATTGGCAACACAACAAAAGGCTGCTTCACAGCTGCCTCTTCTGTCATCCAGGCTGCAGTGCCTTGGAGAGTGAAGGACTAAAGACAAGTGTAAAATACAGTACAGGCAGCAAGCACTCTTGTATCCCTGCCAAAGGACTTTGATAGCCACCCTAAATGAGAAGTCCAGTCCACCCTCTACACCCAAGGCTGCAGCAGTTTGGATGGAGAGTGTTCAGGGAAAACATTATAAGTACCTGAGTCCTATACACAAACTGTCTTCCTGAACTCATATATTATCTCTGTCCTAGTAGTTGGCTGGAAAAGTTGTTTGAAGCATTTTTTAAATTCTCCTAGAGTAATATGGGGAAATATCTACTCATTTTGATGTCTTTAATGTGCAACTCCCTCAGCTTCTCCTTTTCTGCAGTTTTGATGTCTGCACTAAAGCCGCAATGTGTATCACTTCTTTCCTTTGAAAGGGGTCTAAAGCAGAGGTAGGCTATGTTAAAGCCAGATAACACATCCTTTTTTTTTTTTTTTCCCCTCCTTAGTTTTCACACTCTCCTTGCCTCTGATTTCTTTCTTGGAAAGTCCAGAAGAGAGTGTTCATTAAAGTTATTTCCTTTTTTGCCTTTGCCGTTTATAGACACAAAGAACAGATGTTACCATGAACAGGAATGCACTGGCCTTGCCTCATGCATAAAATTAGTAGTATAAAATAAAATACTAGTAAATAAAATTAGTATTAGTATTAGTAAAATTAGTATTAGTATTAGTAAAATAATATTAGTAAATAAAATATTAGTAGTAAGGCCTCTAATATATTTTCAAGAAAGCACCTTTAAAAGCACTCAGCAGAAGCCTTGATAAAAATTGACTTTTTATTCCAGGCATGTGCCAGGCCATCTCAACCTACACCCAGCAAAGGTAACTTTACAACATGTATGAAATAAGACGCTTAGAATATTGAGACACTGCTTTGCCATGGAGCTGGCAAATTAAAAAGGCCAAAGAACATAGAACATGTCCTTCCCTTTCTTTTTGCAGTGTGGTGGATATGAAAGATCACTGTCTTAGTTTTGAAGCAAAAATAGTTGGGCTTTTTAACTTGAATCTTGTCAATACCAACTTTTGTCATTATAGACACACATGAGCATCAGAAACCAGAAACAGTTGACCTGAATAATTTATTATCTAATCTACATGTAGAAAGGAAGGAACAAATTTAAAAAAGAATAATGACTGAATGGGGATGGAAACAAACATGTGCATGTATTTCTTTCATCTTGGACAGAGAGGAGGTGGATCTCCAGATTCACATCATCTAGTAATCTACTTTCCTGTATGTTAGCGGGAATGAGCACAGGAACTGATTTTATCCCCCCAAAAATGGGGGCAAAAGATCAGATGAACTCAAGGTAGAGGGTTATGCACTTCTGGGGTTAGTGACGATGGGAAAAAACATTCTTCACTTAAAGAGGGAAAGACAGTAATCCTATATGAAAGCCAATATGTCCTTTATAATTCTATGCAAAGTATCATTTTTAAACCACCTGAGTCAAGATTTTCCCTAAGCAGAACGCAGGGGGAACAAATGCACAGATGATATCACAATAAATGCTGCATCACTCACACACTTTTTCTTTAGCATGAGATTCCAAACGTGCCTCATTCTGCTGGCGTGGATGTAGTAATTGGTTGAAAAAGTGAAATGAAAGTCACTGAGAATCTTCTAATCTCCATAAATATCTGTGTTTTGTTGAAGACATGAACAAGAATTCTTCTGTATGATTTGCTTGTCATCCACACTGTACTTATGCAGCATTTTTCTTATGAGGAAACACTAAGGGAGACATGTTCCCAAGCGCACAATTATTGCAGTCATCTGCTGCTAATTATCTCTTGTGTTTCTGTGGTATTTTCCATGGGAAAGAGTCCATGTATCTTATACACATAATTGAATTAAACTTTACAGTATTTCTGTTAAATAA
Organism: Climacteris rufus; assembly: GCA_013398175.1. Lineage (NCBI taxonomy): Eukaryota > Metazoa > Chordata > Aves > Passeriformes > Climacteridae > Climacteris > Climacteris rufus. Next base: position 589,155 of record VZRZ01005132.1, on the reverse strand, counting down.
TGAAGCACTAGCTCTTCCAGCTGAATTAGCCAGTACTGAAAGTTTGAATTATTTGTGCAGATCTGATCAATTTTTACACAGTTCACCACATCTGGTGAATTATCTCAGGCCATTTTCAACCTGTTGCCCTCACATGAAACACAGGAGCTTTGAGCCAGTAAAAGAAAGGTGTCCAATCTCCAGATGAGTATATCAAATGATAGAGAAACTATAATTTCTTTCAACATTTCTTCTTCTGGCCAAACACTACCATTCCAAAAAAAAAAANCAAGAAAGCAACCAACCAATCAAAAAAAAAAAAAAAAAAAAAAAAACAACTATCTTTCCTTTTGAATTTGCAAGCTTTCAGGTTCCTTTTCCTGACACATCCAAGAGGCCTTTGGTAATGACATCTCCCCATGGAAACAGAACAGGAATTTGGTAACTCCATCTCCCCTTGTAGGCCAGGGGACCTAGTTCACGCAGTGGTCTTCTTAAAAAGATTTCTTCAACAAATTCTTTACCCAGCATTACTGCTTCCTTTGCAGAGAATGTTATTTTATAGGAAGCACTTTACAATCTTCTTTCTTCCACTCATTCAAACTTGATCTGGAAGTGTCCAAAATCCCCCATTTTAACTTCGTGCTTCAGCTACTGTTAGCTTGACTGTACCCTGAATGCAGGAATTGAATCCTGTCACTGTAGCTTCTCCAGATTATAATTTTCAAGTGTTTATTCTTAAGACAGTATTTTATTCAAATCTCAAATCATATTAATATCTTTTCATCATCTGTTACAACTTTTCACTAAGATTTTCTCAAATGCTGGCATATAGATTTTATAGGTTTCCAATATTACTTCATTCAATGCATTTTCAATTGTGTATGCAGCCATTAAAAACATCTCTTTTCTCTCCTGTTTATTCACTGAACAAGTTCAGCCCAAGCATTACAGTGAACATTATGGACACGGAGAAAAATTTGCCATCTATGGCTGTTTAATCATGTTATGCCCAAGACTTTGAAATTTTTTTACTGCAAATACTACTCATAATAACTGTCATGTTTAAATTACTAGAACTACTCACTGAAGAAAGCACAGTTTATTTGACTAAGAACGGTAGAGATAGATCTGTTCTAAACAATATGATAACATACTTCCTAATTGTAACTAACCATGTTTATTTTAGCAGTAGCTTCCTGGCTACAAATAGACAACTCTCTTGATTTCCAGCCTACTTGTATCCTGTCCTGTAACTTTATGCTGTCCACATCATCTTGCACTAGAAACCAGCACTGATTCCCAACAACAGTCCTCTTATACTGGTTTACATGTATATGTATTTCACCCAACTTCCTGATGATGGAAAAGATTATAGAGGATGCCAGATGGAAAAATGTATGTGATAATTTAAAACATTTATATAGCTCATATCCTATTCTTGAATAGGTGGGAAGTTTACTTTTAAGCATTTTTTTAATGTCTACTACATATATGGAAGGCCTAAAAATTATTTCTGTCTGAAGAGACATTTTTCATTACCTCTTCCAACTACTAAAAAGAGCAAATTGTTACAGAAAAAAGGAACCCTGAACTTTCAAAGAAAAAAAGCATGAAAATTCAAAGATGAACCCTCGATACCATCTTTTACTACAAATCACAATAGCATTACTTAATTGAGATAGGTAGAAGGAAAAGCACTTATTCTTTTCCTTTTTTGGATCTACAAACACAACAGTTAAGTATGTATTTTTTATACGGGTGTCCTGAACTTTAAAGTTTAAATTCAGATCAAATAATCCTCTGATGTTAATTTAATTCGACTGATTTATGCACTTTTTCCACCTGTAGGAATACTATGGCTTCAGTGGATGACATCTGATAATGAAGGGGACTGAAATGTTCACTTCTAATGCTTGTAGAGGTGTTATAACATATTTTTAATTTGCTATCTTCACACTTATTTACTGAATTTCTTGAATTTATTGTTAATGAGACCCCTTGCACTTCAAATACTTGCTAATAAGTCGAGAGGAAGCCTTCTGAAGAAATGCAAAATCTGCTTGGTAACTCAATGATCAAGAAGATTTGTTTTAGTACTTTTTTTTTTTTTGAGGGAATGGTGTGAAATGTGAAGAAGAAAGGGGCAGCAAAAGAGAAGAGAAAACAGACAAGTCTTTGACAGATCTGTGTTAAGGCTTAACACTCCAGACAATGAATACTTAGCTATAAGAATGCTACACATTGAGTGTATCTCTGTCCTCTCCCTTCTTTGCCTTGAAAGGAGTGACTTTGTGGAGACAACAGCATATCAAGCAAAGGCCCGAGAAGCTACATCTGTATTGAGTGTCCTAGTAGAGAATTCAAATGAAAACTAATGGTTTAAGGATTATGGAATATATCCTATATTTGTATTATAGCATCTAAGATTGTTAACCTGCCCTAGACTGTCTCAGTCTTTCTTTACCACCATTAGATCTCACAAAACACTTGCATCTTTCTAATGGATCCATTTCTTGACGAAAACATACATTTCCAAAACAAGTAAATTTTTATGCCTTTTCTTCTCCCTGGAAGAATAATGTTATTGCATCATTATATTTCTTGGTGAGAAACAAAGAGAAGTCCAAATAGAAGAGTGGCAAAAGGGAGATGCATAAGTAAGAGAAGAATTTGTCTAGATCTCTAACCTGTCCAGATTCCTCGCCATTCCAGAGACACGGTAATTAGTCTCATCCAACTCTTATATCATCCAAACCTCAGAGCATAGATACAGAGAAATTTGGCATGCCTTTTCTTTGGTCTCCTGATGTTCTACAGTATGACTGAATTGACAGTTAGTTATAACATTAAAATATCCAGGTTAAGAGTATCCATTCTGCAGTGTTCTGCAGTACCCTTTCTGCAATGAAATTCACACATAACCATTACAAAATTTCATCCAAGTCAGTACAGCTCTGCTGAGATCTGTCTTTGGAAATTAAAATGTCACAGTTGGACAATAGCTGTCAGATATGTGCACATATAAAAAATTATTAGGCTGTTAGCTTTTGTTTCCTGAACATGTCTGACTTGCAAGAGAAAATTCATTATCCTTGCCATTGCCATGTCTTGACTAAATTCCCTCAACATTTTAAAGAAAAAAACAGAAATAAAATGTCCTTCATCATTGATTGGCTTAATCCAACACATCACTGACATGACATGTGGTAGTATCTGTGATTCTCTGAATAAAATGTAAGGGTAAGGGCTAGGGTAAAGGTGAGGGTTGGGGTTGTGGTTAGGTTTAGGGCTAGGGTTAGGGTCAGGGTTAGTGTCAGGTTTAGGTTTAGGGTTAGGGTCAGGGTTAGTGTCAGAGTTAGTGTTACAATCAGGGTTAGGCTTACAGTTATAGTTAGGAGTAGGATTAGGGCTAGGTTTAGGGTTAGGGTTAGCGTTAGGGTTAGGGTTAGGGTTAGGGTTAGGGTTAGGGCTGACCTGAAAATAATTATTTCTTAAATACTGTTACTGCATCTGAAATTGAGTATTATCCTGATCATAACTTAGTGGGATTTATTCCTAAAGAATTTTTGAACTTCCAAGACTGCCTCTTCATGCTTTTTAATGTGTTTTTTCTCTTCATCTGAAATTTATATGTGTCTCATATGTGTATACCTGAAGGGTGAACCAAAACTTCTGTGAGCACTTTCAAGCCGCCTTAGACATAAAAATCTACTCTTAAATTGCCTAGCATCATTTGATCCAAAATCTTTTCAATTTGTTATTTCCTTCCAAAATAAAAGCATCAAAATATTTTAATCTTGCAGATGTATCAGTCTGTTTCTCATGACTGCAAACAGTTGAGGGACTTTAGTTTTACATCTTGCGCTTAAGTATTTGTGTGTTAGAATTAACTGTGATTTCAGCACTTTAGGACAGGAAAACATAAGAAGATGGCAACTTAGAGCATCCAGAAGGCCTTTAATCTCTTTTTAAACAATAAGTCTGCATGGGTACCTCATCAGTCAAAAAAATAAAAGGGTGATTATGAAGTTCAGGGAGGTAAAACATGTTTCCAGAGGGATCTTAAGTAGGGTGAGAAAAGGAGAACAATCTGGGACTGTGAGAAAAATGTGACAAAAGGAAAGTATGGACAGGGTGGGGCACTGGAAAGGGTGAAAAGGTGTCAGCATCAGTCTGAGAGAGATAATGAAATGACACAGTAGCACCTCATAAGCACACACTGCTTTCTAGCTATGCTAAGATGTGCAGGTTTTTCCCTTTCATGGAAAGTTCTGATCCATGTGAGCTTCCTATTCTTCTGCTGGCACTTGTGCAAGGATTTCTGACAACCTGAGAACAGAAAAAGGAGAGACAGAAAGACAGACATACCCCTCTGTTCATCTGCTTAGGATCACTGTAATGAGGTCAAAGCAATGTGATTGCACTCAGATCTATGGTTCATCCTGTTTATTCCCCGTATTACATGTGTTGGTGTACAGGCACTTCATAGAAGTATTTGACTGTGTCAGTATTCCAGTAGGGGTGTACAGGGATGCTCTTGTCTTGTGGTTACATCTTTGGCTGCTTACATCATTGATCAAGGTATTCCCTCTTAAGCCTCCTTTTTCTACTTGTATGGTCACTATAGTTCTTGCTGTACCAAGCTCTGTCAAACCTGGCTATGTCCTCAGCTATCTTCAAATATAGTTTAAAGTTGTTTCAATGAACCCTGCTAACTCCTGAGCTATGTCCTTTTTCTCTCCTTGAGACAGGTGGACCACGTTTGTTGCTAGCAGGCTCAGTGTATAAACTCTCAAAAATTCTGCTGATAACACCAGTCTGCAAGCCAGGTATTCATCTGCATGATTTTCCTGTTTCTTGGTCCATCATTCCCTGCAATTGGCAGGACAGAAGAGAGTTTGAAGACAGAGGAGCTATAGTTTTATTTCTTTACTGGATCTATTAATATTACATAGTTCAAATATTCTAAAGTGTCAGTCATCCTCAGTAGAATATATATATGATGAATTAATTTAATTGGTCTTCTAAATTGTGATTATGGGAAAAGAGGTACATGTGAGGCAACTAGTAGGGAGTCCCATAGCACCTTTTATCTTGGGTATATTAGTGACACATCTGCACATGTATAGATTCATAGAATCATAGAATGGGTTAAGTTAGAAGGGACCTAAAAGATTACCTGGTCACAACCCTTCTGCTGTGGACAGGCACACCTTCCACTGTATCTGTTGGCTCAGAGTCCCATCCAGCCTGGCCTTGGACACTTCAAGAGATGGGGCATACACAAGTTCTCTAGGAAACCTGTTCCAGTGCCTTACCACCCTCACAGTTAATAATTTCTTCCTAATATCTAATGTAATCATACCCTCTACCCTATGCTCCCTCTCAGTTTAAAACCATTACTGCTTGTCCTATCACTACATGCATTTGTAAAAAGTCCCTCTGCAGCAATCCTGTAGACTCCTTTAGGTACTGAAAGACTGCTATAAGGCCTCCCCAGAACCTTCTCCAGGATGAACAATCCCAGGTCTTTCAGCCTTTCCACAGAAATGTTCCATCTCTCTAATAATTTTCACGGTCCTCCTCTGGACTTCTCTAACAGAAATTTGTCCTTCCTGTGCTGGAATCAGGTGCAGTGCTCCAGGGGTCTCATGCGAGTGGAGTGGGATAATCACCTCCCTCCACCTGCTGGCCAGGCTGCTTTTGATGCAGTCCAGAATATAGTTTGCTTTCTGTGCTATTGAGTGCACATTACCAGCTCATGTTGAGCTTTTTCTCAACCAATATCCCCAAGTCCTTCTTCTCAGGGCTGCTCTCAATCCAATCTCTACCCAGCCTGTATTGATACCAGAGATTGTCCTGACCCAGATGCAGCCCTTTGCACTTTGCCTTGTGTCATGGTTTAACCCCAGCTGGAAGTCAAGCCCCACCCAGCCACCACCCTCTTCCCAAACCCTCTGATGAAGGAGAAAAAAGGCAGAAATCCCAGGTTGAGATAAGAACTATTTACTGGAAACAGCAATGAGATAAGAAAATTAATATTAATAAGCAAAATATATATAGGAAATATATATATATAGTATACATAGGAAATATATACTAACAGAAGGTGATTTACATACAAAAAATTCTCACTGACTGATCAACTCAATCAGGTGCCACACGGCTCCCTGAGCCAAAGAACAAAATGGCCCCTGTACCCTCCGCCCACACATTTTCTTCCCCAAACCCAAGACAATGAAAAATAATGGTGGAAAAACCCTCCAGCTGGGATCAGCATTACTGCACCGCTCCACTCACCATTTGCTTCCCTGGAAAAACAACAAAATGGCAGGGGACCCTCAGTGCGTTACCTGTTTCCACCACCTGAAGCCAGGCCCACCTTCTTGGAAGTGAGAATCCCGTGTTTCGCCCCCCTGGCGATTATGTAAGCGGTATAGAATAACAACATAGATATGCCAACATGGCTCCGGGTTCCACTCCTTCACGGCTACTGCGAAAATTTCTCCCTGTCCTTTTGCAGAAACCGGGACGCCTTGTTAAACTTCATCAGGTTCACACAGACTCATCTCTCAAGCCTATCAAAGACCCTCTGGATGGCAAGCCTTTTCTCCAGGATGTTGCTGCACCACACAGGTTGGTGTCATTGACAAACTTGCTGAGGGTGCACTCAACTGATGACTTCTCAAATATGGTGAATAGCAGTTTAACCACTTCCTTGGCCCATTCTCATCAGGACGCATCTCTCATTCTCTGTAGATGCACCTCTTCATGTCCCACAGACTTGTACATCTCCAGTTTCCTTAAATGATCTCAGACCTGATCTTCTCTTACAGCAGAAGGTTCTACATTCTCCCATTTCCTCCCTTTCCCTTCTGCGATTTTGGCATCATGGCAGATCACATTTGACGCAAGAAAAAATGCCTTTATCTATTAAAAAATCTTCAGTTATTGAAAAGAAACCCTACAGAAATCAAACAAAGGCCCTTATTGATTGTGAAATAAGCTTATTCTATTCACATCTGGTGGGAGAAAGACGAAGACCAAAAACCACCAAGATTTCATGTACAAAGAATCCACTGAAAAGCTGTATATATGTGCTTACTTATATAAGGAATTGTCAAGGCAATATTATTTGTAAATAATCTTCAAGGAATTTTTATAAATCCTCCTTCAAACTAAAGAAAGAGACAAATCCTAAGCCAAGCATTTTGTCCAATTAAATCAGTTAAGAAGTTTAACAAATAAAACAATATTTCTTACAACCTTTCTCTCTCTCTCTCTTGATTTTTCACCATTTCAACCAGAAAGACTCAGCTTACTCAGATGGGCAGATGTCTCACATTGTGAGAAGCAGAGCAAACACAGCATGTTCTATAAACAATGTGCACTGTGCTCAGGTGTCTTTTTCGTTGCTATTTGGATAGTGAGACAATGTTACTCTGATCCTGTCTTTCCCTCTAAGCTAGTTTTCACTCTGAACTTTGCCAAGACATCCTGAAAATTTGTTCTGTTTTCATTAAGAACTTTCCATGTGAGCAGCCAGGTACTAGCTGTTCTTCCCACTCTTTCCCTAATCTTCAGCGGGACTGTCTTTTGTATGGAGAGAATTTCAATGTACACTACTCTGTTTAATAAATGAATAAATGAATGAATGAAGGAATGAATGAAGGAATGAATGAAGGAATGAATGAATGAATGCAAATTTAAAAAATAAATAATAAAAGATATACATCTAATCAGAAATGTGACCTGAATAAAATTAACTATGGTGTCAACATTTGTATTGTTCAAATAATTTGACACACTTTATCAGTTTCACACTTCGTTGTTCCCGGATTTACTTCAGCATTAAACCACTGCATGCTATAGAATAATATCAGTTAGAAATAGAAAAGAATTGATGTAACATCCTGCTTAGGTTTGCACCTGAGCAAACAGTAGGTCTCACAGACTTATTCTACTTGAAATTCTATTATGGAATTACATTCCCTTCATCCTTTATAACCCTTAAACTAAATTTATAACTCAGAGTTATCAAACATCCATTGGATGGAAGCAATAAGAAAGAAAAAATAGTCCTTGTTTAAGAACCTTAGATAGTGTGATATCTATTTCTACTTTTCTGCTGTTGTAGAGAAAGAAATACAATTTACTGTGCTCAAAACGTACAGATCATTTTCTGCTTGTTCAGTAGGTTGAACTGGTTCATCATGAGACTTGAACTTACTATATGTCTTACTGCAGATGAAATAACTTTAAAAAACAGAAGTTCTGAGATAACCTGCCTATTCAAAAAAGTGAGTCGGTTTGGATTTCTTAGTAGACTGGAGCACAAAGAAGTGCTACTCTTGTCTAGGGATTGAATTAGACAAACTTTTATCTCTTCCCCATTCCTCCCCTTGGTTCAATCCTTCTGTCTTTGTTGCATGGCTCTAACCTAGGAAATATTTTAGTTCTCATCCTATTCAAGGCAACAAATAAAAAGAGCAAAATTAATTTTCTTTCTCATTACAAGTAAATATATATATATATATATATAATTCTCTTCTGAGTTAGCTGTCTATGGGGACAGTCAGTTGAATAATCTGTTGAAAGGGAACTGGCACAAGCTGATTCAAGATAAGTGAGGCTCTGGTAGCTATGGTCAGGGATTCCAGTACACATGCTCTTACAGCTCTTAGAGACATGCAAAAAGTTTAAAAAAAAAGCTCCCCCTGCCAAACATTTATGTTAAGCTTAACTCGTTATATGTCAGGACCAACATTACTAGATGGCAAGCACAAGTCACAAATTGTTGGCTCTATGGAGATGCACAACCTTGGTAATAGCATTTAAAATTTTTTTGTTTTAAGTACTCTGCTGTACTCTCACTCATATCTAGAAACATTGTTTGATTTTTAATGCAGACTGACTGTGCTAGATGCATTTCAATCTACTTTGGAATAAAGTTTTTAGTTCAGCAATCTTCTACTCCACAGGCAGTTGAAAGACTACTTTGGCATGAAGTAAGGGCTCTCAACATTTTGACTTGCTATAAACAGTCAAATTTCACAGAATGGTTCTGCTTCTGTCTCATGTTGAATTTTGTTCACAAGTAAAAATCACTCATGTTTATGTTTCAAAAGTACTAAACCAAACATTTTCTGATGTGCTACAAAAATTTTACATTATGTCAAAGTTGCTGTCTAGGTATGGTAACAACCCTTGTCATGGGAAATGTGACTTTAATGGCCGAAATGTCTACTTGTGTTGCAGTGAGAGGTGGCTGGAGGCGTAAAGTTATTTTCTCCAGAGAGAGCACATCTGCCTAAACACAGCTCAGAGATCGAAGCCTTTGAGGAAATGAGTGACTTACTCATAAAGGAGATAATTTGACCTTCATCACTAGCATATGTCCATTGGTGAGCTGCTGTTGCAGTTCACAAAAGAAATATTGATTTAGGGTAACTTCAAAAGTGCTTTCTTATCAAGTAGTTACTCCCAGAGCAATTGAAGACAAAGAGTAATGTAATTAAATTCTGATGCTATGTCACAGCACCTCTGAGAAAAAAGCCTCTCCCTGAGAACTGCTATTCAAGTACAAAGAAGATGTCACTTAATGAACTTTGTCATAAACCACAAGAGCAGATTAAATGTAAGGAATTGTGAAGAAAGGCAAGTAAGGAAACACTGGTTTACAAATCTAGACACAAAGCTGTCAAGATAAATGCAGAAAAAGGAGAAAAATATCTGTGTAAGAAGATGGGGAAGATCAAAGATACACAACTGTATATGTGTAAATCAGTGTAGCTCTACAGACTTACAAGGAGTTTCACAGATTAACTAGCTGAAAAGATTTGCAATTAAAACTGTCATTCCACTGGAAAAAATAGCTGTGTCTGTAAATGTGTGATTTTTTTGCCCTCCTTCAAGTCCTATAAATCCTGTATCAGAAACAGCTGAAATAATTGTTTTAAAATGATTGCACATAAGCCACTAATGCTCCAGCATTACAGTGTTTAAATGCTTTACTCTAATGTGACATAAACTTCATACCAGCTTATATATTCTCTTATCACCCAGTATCACTATTACTCTCCCCTGTTCCAGTAAATTTATTGTTAAAGAGCTAGCAGTTTTAGCTTTAAAGGATAGCCACACTGAGTTACCTACTGCAGCTTGGGAAATTATTTTCTCACAGTTCAAGCTTTGTATTATGTCTTGAGAGCCCAGCAAGTATTATTATGTATTTTTTCTAGCAGCAAGCCATAGCAGAGGACAAGCATACAACTTCTGCATTTGAGCTGCCAGAATTTCATATTAAGAAACTGAGCTAATATCTACCATTTACTGGTTCTCCTCAGACTTCTGTTCAGGTCTGACTGCAACAAAAGAAAGTTTGGAGGATTCTGAAAGCAGGAAAGCCTTTTCCAACAAAACACATCTGTAGGGCCAGAGACTATTTTTGTGAAGGTCAGACAAAACCTTGCAAGGACTCTGCTTAAAATCTCAAATGTTAGACCCTCCATTTTAATAAGATACTTTTTGGGCTCCCTCAAAACTTCTTGCTACAATTTACCAAGTTCCAATGCACAGCCCCACACTGAAACCCTTGTAGCTTTAAACTGAATACTTCTCAGTAGCTCCTTTCAACATCTGAAAATTTTAGTGCTTTGATGTTTAAACAAGGCACAGGAAAACAACAGTTCAAACACTTGGTACCCAGATACAAATTAATGAAAATTACAGAAAAGCAATATAAGATACTTAAATATGTGGGGAATATATATACTTAATATATAATACTTAAATATACTTA
>VZRZ01005132.1:546500-578323 GCA_013398175.1 Climacteris rufus | reverse complement strand
TACTTAAATATGTGGGGAATTCTATTCTAGAAAGAGCCCACTTTCTGTCTTCCTGAATGTACTAAAGAAAAATAAAATTTTGAAATTATTATGGATGGGGAAAAATAAGTGTAAAATCCCTGAAGGTGACTGGGGAGCTATTATAATAATTATTATGATATAATTATATCATTATAGTTTTACAATTATGTTATTCAGTGATCCAGTGCAGCCCTGAATCTTTTTCTAGGGCTAACCAGCCTTCTCAGAGCAATGCTAAGGCAGACACATACTTTGGGGTGGAGAGAAGGGTTATTTAGCACTTACTTATTCTGGTTGCATTCACTGAACAAGTGTTGGTGCTTGGAGGGTGTTAGGTTTCACCCCTGTCATGGTTTAACCCCAGCAAGCAACTCAGTCATGAACAACTGCTCACACACTACCTCCATGGAGGAATGGGGGAGAGAAGTGGAAGAGTAAAAGTGAGAAAACTCATAGGCTGAGGTAAAGACAGTTCAATAGGTAAAGTAAAAGTCATACAAACAGGCAAAGCAAAACAAGGGATTAATTCACAGCTTCCCACAGGCAGGCAGGTGTTCAACTATCCCCAGGAGAGCCAGGCCCCATCACAGGTAACAGTTATTTGGGAAGACAAATGCTATCACTCCAAATGTCCCCCCTTCCTCCTTCTTCTCTCATCTTTATATGCTGAGCATGATGCCATATGGAATGGAATAACTCCATGGTCATTTGGGGTCAGTCATCCCAGCTGTGTCCCAATTTCTTGTGCACCCCAAGCTGCTTTGCTGGTGTGAGAAAGAAAAGGACTTGGCTCTGTGTAGCTCTGCTCAATAATAACGAAAACATGACTGTGTTATCAACAATGCTTTCAGTACAAATCCAAAACACAGCCCCATGCCAGCTAATCTGAAAAAAAAAACCAAAAAACATTATCCCACCCAAAACCAGCATAACCCCAAAGAAAGCCAGTGCATGTACTCTGAGACTGCTTGGTGATGTGAAAGGAAGCACAGTAAGTGAGGATGATTAAGATATTTGTTTCAAAAGCAAACATCCAAATACAGCTAGAATGCTTATGTAGGGGTACCTTGGATACCCTTGGAAATACTGTGTTTAGATTTTGTAACTAAAGTAACAAAAGTCCTTTTCTATACTAATTACAGCACTGAGAGCCTTTTAACATTGCACATCCTCATGGAAGGAAATACAGTCTGGATTTGCACCATCAAACATATTTTAATTCAGGTGCTATATGGTTACATATCATAAATCCTGTAACATTACATCTATTAAAGAGGTATGCTGGCATACTTCTCCAACATCTAGTTTAAACCACAGTTTCCTAAACACCAGAAATAAGGCTGTCATGACTTTCTAGTCCAGTTCATTTTATGATAGCAGAGACACTCGTATTACTCCCTTGCCTTCCTTCTATGATTGTGGTTATCATTTACTGTTAGTGATTTTCTAAAGATTAATTCCCATACCTGACAGGTCAGCCCTTTTGACATTCTTAATATCCAAAGATATTAAAGTAAAACACTAAAAGGCAAAATGAAGTTAAAAATTCAAAGAAAATTACAATATATTTTAAAAAATATTTTAAACTTCTAAAATTTTATTTTAAAACTGTGAATGATGTGGCTATCTGTGGTTATACATTCCAATAGATGTTTCATTTCACAGTGCTTCCAACATATTAAGTGATTACTACTTAATTGTTGACTACTTATCATATAATTAGCTGACATTTATCAGCTACCAGCATTTGAGTTCATGGGCCAAATTTGGCACATGCAATTTGTTGCATCACTTTTACACTTTTATACATTTGTCAGTTCTTTGCCAGCTGCTAAATTACCCCACATAACTGAAGCTGACTAAGGGTAGGGTTAAGAAGGTGGAACTAGGAGCAGATGAGAAGGAAATTATTTAGAATTAGTATTGAGGTGGGTAGCAAAGCGGAATTTAGGAGATTTCAGCCAAACAAACCGTGTAAATCTGGGTTATTTCTACCATGCCTTCCTATCAGTAAAGGCTAATTTCACATTTATGGAAGGAGTAAAAATGCTAGTTGAGTATGTTTCAAAGCACTACTAGGGTATGCTTTGCACTGTCCTAAAAGAAAATAAGAGACATGTTCTGCGTAGTTAAACATACTATAACTTTCTTTTGTGATTCAATACAGTCTGTGGTGAAAATATGTGAACTTGATTAAGAGTTGCATATCAAAAACCCTGCAAGTTTACAGAGAAACTAACACTGTTAGTTAGTTTGATGTTGAATGTGACCACTCAAAATGCATACACTTGAGAAATTATCTTCTTTTTCTGCAAATAATAATGCAGAACAATCTCTCTCTTGTGGTTTAGAAAGGTAGTAAGATCACAAATAAAAACTCAAAAGACATCTCTAAAATAGTATTTTAAATCACAAACTATTCAAATGGACACAAGGAAAATAAGAATCAATGCTTCTCTGGATCATCAAGTCTCTCAAACTGCGTCTGTCATCAGCACAAAATAACATTGAGTATTTCCTCACTGGGACATAGCAGAGCTGAGCCTTTTTTAGGAACACTGTTATTGCAAATATGTTTGGAAGTCTGATTTCATTCTGTTTCTTCCAGCATATGAGGTCAGTCATGCAAGGTACACTGAACGCTGACAGGCAGAAAGACAGCTTGCTTTCTCCCTCTCTCTCCCCAAAGCATTTTAATTTACTGGAGAGTCTGTCATAACCTTTTCTGCACAGCTACACATACTAGTATGACTATATACAATCAGGATTGAGTGGCAGGTGGCTGAATACAGTCTCTGACTTTGCCTTATTCTCTTCAGGCTTTACTGGCTGCTACATCTGTCCCTTGCCCTCTGAAAGCCTTTATTCTCAAAGACAGGTTGGATTAGATCTAAGACTTTGTCTGGAAACCCCACTGCCTTTTTTTTCACCAGACTTGACACGGCTGAACTGATCTTTCCAGTTCAGACCATGTTTGTTGACTGGAACTTTTTGCCCTGCACAGACAGCAGGCATGCTGGTAACAGACATCATAACAGTACTTTTACCTTGCTCAGTAGTTTTTCTGTACTTCTATTGTATGTTTTATACTCAGAATACAAATAATTTTTTTTCCTAAAATTTTCGGTTACTAGGAAGATAAAATTTTCCATTGTCATCAATGCACACAATAGGGAAGACAGAAAAGAAACTTCTTAAAATCCTCAAATATCTAGTAAGTAGTATCTCCATATAACCACATGCATAAAACTGAGGTTGCTGTATTTATACCTGCCTGTCTGATTTCTAAATGTTATGTGTTTGATTGTAGGACCTATAAGACCTGGTTGGAAATGACTGCATAAATATCCAACATCTGTTCTTTTTAAAATCTTGGCCTCATAAACAAATTAGAACTTCCAGAAGGTTCATATAAAAATATAATTCAATCAGAGCTCCCAAGACTGGAAAAATATACAGGTTATTCTTGCTTTATTAAAATTCCTGCAGTTCTGAGCTTCAGAATGTGTACACAGACTTTACCAAAACACAGTTTTTAAAAGATTAGCACCTACAAATAGATGGAAAGAATAAGATAAGAATGTCACTGTGGTGCATATTTTCTGTGCATCATTTGAAAGGCTTTAACATTTTTTGAAGATTAATCAGACTAAAATTTTCTTTTCATCACAGGCAGCTCCATCAGGTGTTCATTGCAGAAGGCTTAGAGCCTTCTGATGTACTGCAGGTTTTGTAGCTACAGGTAATCATTACCTGTGGTGAGCAACATAATCCACAGCCAAATAACTGTAAAAATGCTTAGCACACAATATCAGAACAAGCAACAAGACCTTTAAAACTGCTGGGGTTTATTTGCCACATTAACAGTTCATGCGGTGTGACTGCAATCTAAAAGTATCCCCCTCCTTCACACATCCCCCATGCAAAGTGTCATGTACCTGCTTTTTTGTGGATTTTAGTTTATTCTTCCAAATGTGATCATTTTCAATCCAATACCAGGTATACAAGGTATCAATCCACATTCTGCAAATATAAACCAAGAACAATTCACATCCTAGTATAATATTAATAACAGATAGGCTGTAGACTTGCAGAGTAACTAATCTGTCATTAAAATCCTAGGCTTATGTATTATGCTCAGATCCAATGCTTTGCAGTGAACTTTATGGGAAAAACAACCCACAAAAATAACCACTAAAGAAAGCAAGAAAACTTTATAGCCAAAAAAGTAACTTCTGTATCCAGATAGTTCCATATGTTTTTTTATTTCTTCTCTGAATATGATTTATAATGAACCCTAAACAAGAGTGAAGACATTAAAAGCCATGTAACCTTTAGGTTGCTATATTAAAATCACTAACTTCATGTTGATTAACATATTATAAAAATGATTACAAGATGTCTAGATGATTTAGCAAGTAGAATATTTTAAACAATTATTTCCCTCTAATATATTAAATAATTTCCCTTTCCATTCCTTCTAAATGTTCTAAGAGTTTTCAGGTGAATATATTTGACGAAGAAAAAAAATAATTAGAAAAAGAAAATTAAAAAAAAAAACCAAAACAACCAAAAAACAAGCAAACAAACAAAACCAACCAAATCCGAAACATTAAAATCAGCAGAGTACAGGAGTACACGTGAAAGTTCAACCATTTGCACTCTGCACTATAACCTCTTCAAGAAGAGTCAGACGTGGGAAATCAGGTTTCCCAACACACCAGCTACAGTTCTTTAAGATTTACAGACATGTCAACTTATCCCCATAGTGACCTCCAAAAAAAAGAAGTGTCAGCTGAGTGGAGGCTGCCAGCATGAAGCTGAGAAAGACAGTCCTTTATTTTTCAGTATTTCTGAACTTAACTCGTATATTAAAAAATATTTGAGAGATTTTTGGGTCAATGACAGTAAAGCACTAGCAATATTTTATGTGGGATTTCAACTTATAGGGAACTAGCCGTAAGGAAACACAATTATGATTTTATTTTCACACGTGTGAGTTCAGTTAATAACAAATGTAACATTTATTTTGCATGGTTGAATTCGGTTCCTAAATGGGAGAAAAACAGTTCATAAAGTAATACTAGTGTTTATGGACTATGTTTATAGGAGACTTATATGGACTTATGTTTATAGGAGATACTAAAATGGAAATACTGGAAAGCTGAGCTATTCTGCTGGTACTCTGAGATAGAAGAGAGTATTCAGTGAAACTCGGCAGTCTAGTCTTACTTCTGAGTCTGAAGCTCTCAATTTATGAAAGGGTCACAATATTTCCCTGTCTGAAAAAGACGTTGTTGATTATCACTTGAAAGTCTCTCCACACATTGCTGAAAGGCCCCACAGTGTATATAGCTGCTTGCCCCACCTCTTTCTGCCTCTCTTTTTCTAGAATGCTTCTGCTCCTGACACCAGCTCTGCTGTTTGCTTGACTGTACATTGAAGTGGTCAGAGAGATACTTGTCTGGCCCAGCATCAAGTGTAGCTCAGTCACAGCAGAGAATACAAGTGTCACAACTGTTAACCTGTCATTATTCAGAAAATCCTAAATACAAAAATAAAAAACCTTAACAAAGGCAGAAATACTTTATTTTTTAGCTTGTTTTCTTTCAAAGTAGAAAAGCTGCTTAAGTATTTCTTGGAGGAGCAAACAATCTTAAAGGTAAAATGATGAAAATGGGATGTTCTCTAGATAAAGGACAAAATAATTTTGGAGGAAATGCTTTGAGTTGTACCTCCAGCCAGAGAGAGGTCATGGAACAGGGTCCTAAGAACACAGTGTTTGTTATACAGGAGTAGGCAGTGTTCCACTTCTCTATTTTGTAGTTAAAATTGCACTGGGCAATTAATGTTTCACCACCACCATACTACCATACAGAGCATGACGTGGTTACAGTGCATATCACTGGGGACTGAGTGGCAGTTCAGATGGTTTGATTAAAACAGTCAGAGTAGATTTGAGATCTTTGAGGACAGCTTTGTTCTGAGTGTGGTACATGACCATTCTCTGTCTGTGACTATCAATATAATGTCTGAATGTTTTTCTAGCTTGGCTTGTCCTCGATTCATATCTGTTCAGGGACAGGGAGCAAAGCCAGATCAAGGGTTTGGGATGAAGCCAGACAGAACTTGATTAACTCACTTGTTTCTAACTACATTATTTACCATAATAAAGACTAATTCATTAATTAGAATTTTAGAAGACAGAAAGAGTTGAGATGTGCTTCAGTTCATCCTAAAAAAAAAACAAGTGCATGTTTATCTTTTGCGTCCATCAGCTTGTGTATTAGCCTATGCTTTAGTCGAACTCTTCAATTTTAACAAATGCAATAGTACTGACAGGATGCTTTCCAGATGTAGGTTTGTGTGACAGTGATTTCACAGCACAACAGTGCAAGGTCAGGCTTTCATCTTTATGTCAAAAACTTCTAAGAGTCATGGTAAAGACCCCACTACCATATTTCACTAGGAAGGTAAAAACATAAATTCTGAGCATCTATTTGGTTTTTAAACAAATTTTATTTCATGCATAAAGTAAAATGTGGTCACCTCACAAACAGGGACAGAGACAAGCAGAGGTGCTTAACACAGTCTTTGCCTCTGTCTTTAACGCAGATGATGGACCAAGGGGGTCTCAGTGCCCTGAGCTGGAGGGCCATGACTGCGGGAATGATCAACTCCTGTTTGACTCTGAAATTGTGTGGGGTCTCCTATTCTGACTGGATCCCTACAAACATATGGCTCCTGATGGGATTCATCCAAGGGTTCTCAACGAATGTCATTGCAAAACCTCTCTCAATGACTTTTGAGCAATTTTGGGAATCTGGAGATATCCCAGCTGACTGGAAGCTGGTGAACATTGTCCTGATTTTCAATAACGGTAAGAAGGAGAACCCCAGAAACTACAGGCCTATTAGACTCACTTGAGCACTTGGTAAAGTTATGGAGATGATTATTCTTGGATGTATTAAAAAACCCTTGAAAGACAATACACTCACAGCCAGCACAGCTTTCTGAGAGGAAAGTCCTGCTTATCAGACCTGGTTTCGTTTCATGACAGGGTAACCCACCTAGGTGATCAAGGGAAGCCAGGTGATGTAATCATTTTGGATTTCAGTAAATCTTCCCATACTGTCTCTCACAGTATCCTCCTGGACAAAATATCCAGCCCATAGCTGGATAAACACATCATGTGATGAGTGAGCAACTGGCTCACAGGTTGGGCACAAAAGGTTATAGTGAATGGAGTGACATCAGACTTGCAACCTGCCACTAGTGGGATTCCACAGAGCTCCATCTTAGGCCCTGTGCTCTTCAACATCTTCATAAATGACTGGACACAGGAGTGGAAGGGATACTGAGCAAGTTTGCACAAAATACAAAACGGGGAGGTGCTCTTGAGTTCCTCAAAGGCAGGAAGGCTCTGAAGAGAGACCTCAACAAATGAGAGGGCTGGGCAATCACCAACCATATGAAGTCCAACAAGGGAAGGTGTTGGATTCTGCACCTCGGATGGGTCAACCCTGGATGTATGGATAGACTGGGGAATGAGATGCTAGAAAGTAGATCCATGAAAAGGGCCCTGGGGGTCCTAGTCAATGGCAAATTGAATATGAGTCAGCAGTGCCTTGGCAGCCAGGAGGGCCAGCTGTGTCCTGGGGGGGGCATCAGGCACAGCATCGCCAGCCGGGCAAGGGAGGGGATTGTCCCACTCTGCTCTGCACTGGGGCAGCCTCACCTCGAGTGCTGTGTGCAGTTTTGGTCACTGCAATATAAGAAAGATATAAAACTGTTAGAGAGTGTCCAAAGGACGGCTGTGAAGATGGTGAAGGGCCTTGAGGAGAACCCGTATAAAGAATGGCTGAAGTTGTTTGGTCTGTTCAGCCTGGAGAAGAGGAGACTGAAGGGAGACCTCATTGCAGTTACAACTTCCTCGTGAGGGGAAGAGGAAAGACAAACACTGATCTGTTCTGTGTAGTGACCACTGACAGGACTCAAGGGAGTGGCTTGAAGTTGTGTCAGGAGAGGTTTAGGTCAGATATTAGAAAAAGGTTCTTCTCTTAGAGGGTGGTTGGACACTGGAACAGGCTCCCCAGGGAAGTGGTCCCAGCACCAAGCCTGACAGAGTTCAAGAAGTCTTTGGCACATGGTGTGACTCTTGGGGTGTCCTTTGCAGGGCCAGGAGTTGGAGTCAATGATCCTTGTGGGTCTCTTCCAACTTGACATATCCTGTGATTCTGTCAGTCAAATGTTTTCCCTAGGTTTCTCCACAGCACCTTGCCTTTTTAAATCGAAGAATTAACAGCTAAATACTCCTAGTCAACAGAGGCAGAGAGCAGTTTTTTGGTTCCATCTGAATTACATCATGAAAATGGAAATAGTCCTCTGGTGCATGGAAATCACAGTTTGTGAATGATGCAGGTATAGACAGACTGATGTGAAATAAGAATCTCAAATTCTCTTTTCATTAGAACAAAACAAAACAAAACCCAAAAGCCTTACAGGGAAGGGTGACTTCTGACCCCACAGTATGTGTTACTTCAAGATCCATGTTAGGTTCTTTCTCATCATACTTACCTGTAATGTACTCTTTTATGATATAACAGCATTTTCAAACCTAGATTAAAAGACCACGTCTATCTCAAGGCCTAAAGACTTTCAAAGCAAGGTTCTGACTTTGAGTAGTTATTGATGATGTTTAGTTCAATACATAGCATTCAAAGGATTCTGCATGGTCATACTCATCATTCACAATGAAAATTACGGAAGCCTGTGGCAACATGATGTGTTCTACTTAAAAAGATTTCAACTACATATCAGTTACAGGCCACAAAACTCTGTGGTTTGCACATGTACAATAGATTGAGATGCTGAGGAAATAGGGAATATTTTTTCACAAAATATACATGAGAAACAGCAATAAAAAGCTCCATGGCACTTTCCTCTTTATGTATTACAGAAGTTTTGATGAAAATAATTGCAGTACTCTAAGAAGGTCTGCTTAAAGAATAGGAAAGGAAATCCTTGAAGCTTGGAAGACCTTAGTCTCATCTCGTCTCACACATGTTCAACATCTCAGCAGTCTCAAAGACTAGGTCTTTCATCTCTGTACTTCAGCTCCTCCACTGATAAAGAGGTAAAAAAAGGATTTTTTCTTATCCTTGAACACACCTGTGATAAAACTATTCAAAGATTTCAATAACTAGATATCTTAACTGAGTCTTCGATACATTAACTGCTAGGGTAATGGGTTTATAGTACATCAGCATGTGTTTTGGCCAACTTAAAATTTTCAGAAAAATATCTAGGGTCTTGGATTAAAAAAATCTGAAAACTCCTACAATACCTAGGTGAATATTTAGAACCTAGCTTCAGTGAGCACCCAAAACAGACAACCTTCCCAACAGACACTGAGCAGGTATAATGGGCATAAAAAGAAAAGCTTCAGAAAATTTGTCCTTTAGCTCTATATTTTGCAAAATTTTTTGCAGATCTAATTGTACACCGCTTGGTAGCCTCATGTAATTTGTGTTTAACTCTTTATGATTAATGCCCTTATGACTATACTGTCTATTCAGAAATAGTTATAGAAGTACTTAGAATATATACTTTAAATAATCCTTCTTAGATAATTTAAAATACATGTTTACCTCTTAATTAATTTTAAATGCTGCCTAGTGTGTTGCAATACTGTTCTTAATACAGGACATAGATTGAGCACGTGTGTCTTCATTTGTGAGTAAAGTCGAAAAAGAAATAAAACAATCAGAAGAGGTTTAGCCAAAGTGAAAGAAAAGTGTTTAGTTCAATAGCGTGTCAGACAGGTGCAGAGTGAGATCATCATAAGGACAGAGGCAAAAATACTCCACATGAAAGGTAATTTACTGTGAAATTAGGCAGACCCCTCTAGTACAATCCTAAAAGTGTTAAAACCTTGAGATGATATGCCCCACAGTAAAGCAGCAAAATGCAGGACCCACAATCCTCTTGACAATATCGCTTCTCTAGTATTTTTCCAATACCTGCAGCTACTGCAAGGTGCAGACGACCTTAGCATCATTATTTCTATAATATCCTGATGATTGCAAATATTAAAGAGAAACTCACCCAGTTGTGCTTCTCTCACAAGCTAGTTCCATTCAGAGAATTTCAAACAAGAGTATAAATAATATTCATAAGGTGAAAGCAGACATTCTTAACTTTTCTACAATTGACAATGTACTATACACTTGAGTTTCTTAGAAGTCACACTTAGAAACTAATACAAATACTTAGAAGTAAATGTTCATGTTTTCTCTTTTTCTCCAAGGACATCCTTTAAGATAAAAGTAACACTTTTCTTCTCTTAAGAGAGAGGAAAACTGAAGGTGAGCTCAGCAAAATGTGCTGTGGAACACATCACAAGTGGTGTGTGGCTGCCCTTGGTATACAACTCTCCCGTTTTCGTCATTCTTAATCCCATGTATTCATCCCATGCTGAGGATATGTCACACTGCTGCAGAGTGTTGAGGTAACCATAGCTCCCAAAGAATGCTAAGAGCCCAGTGTTAGCTACCAACCACTGCAGATCGGCTTTACTACAGGACTGTCTCATATGCAACCCCTGCCTCCACCCCTGCACAGCCATTTCGCCTGGTGCTGTCAAGCCTTCATTTTCCTTGTTTAGTGATTGCTAGTCTAGAATAACGCAATTCATAACTGAGCATCTCTGTGTGCTTTTTAATTATGAAGATGTATACTACAAAAAAGATTAAATTATTATTGGCAGTAACTCCATAAATACATGCTATGCATTATCATGGTGAGACTCCTAATGGACAATTTGCCAGAAATTAACTGTTTGACTTCAAGAGCCGATGCTAATTTTATGTCAGCTGGAAATGGATGTCAATATTAATTATGAAGTGCAGAAAGTTACAAATTGAGAATATTCAATTATTTATCCCTATTGATCATTATTGATTATTATTTGATTATTTATCACTAAAATGTCATTCCATTTTCAACAGAAAGAAAGGCAGTTTCATTGGCTTGACGTGATTCATCATCTGTGTTGAATAAGGGAACAGAGAATAGATGCAAAAACCTACGAATATCTACAACCAGCAAAACTGGAATGTTGATCTAATAATTTGCTCTGTGTGATATGTCTTTGGACAGTCAGGTCCTTCAGAGGACTCTAGCTGAGTAGAAAGGCTCCTTACTGAAAAGCAGAAATAAAAATGAGCTGAACAGTAAGGTCTGTTTTGCAGCAGATTTCACGTACGCTGCAGAAATTGCAGAGTATCAGCACTTCAAAATTACAAACATGTGCTGCACCTGGTTTCTGAACAAACAAAGCACAACATGGGACTCTCCCTTGATGACTTATTTTTGATGAAATCATTGAGGCAAGGCAGAAATCTTGAATTACAAAAGCATCAGCCTGAATAGGTCTGCTTATTCCTGCTACAATTACCTTTTCTCAGGGAAGGCTGACTATTTTATCAATAGCTCTGTCAACATTTTAAAACCTCCTCAGAGTAATTCAGATTGTTGAATGTAAATAAGCCACCTGCTTTTAAAGATCAAAACAAGACTTATTTATTTATTTAAACTGACAAAGAAGGGGTCCTGCACACAAATAGAAAAACACTCCCCATCTTTTTGTTTAATCTCGGTTTCTGATAACTCAGATAATGTTCTAACTGAAAAATATGTTACAGCAAAGGAACTTAACGATGCATGTGCTTACCTACATAACATCAGATGAATAGTGATGCCACAATGAACTTGATATTTTGTGCATATTTTGTGTTTTGCCCAAATAGTTCACTTCAGTACAAGGGATCTCTACGAAAGCCACAACAGGGTCTTATCACATAAGATGGCAATATCAAACACCTCTTTTCAAGAAATGCTTTCAATATTACAAGGAAGGTATTGCCTTTCATAATGTCCCATGGAACAGAGATCCTCTTTGTCACCAATGTTGTGCACTGATTATTTGCCTCTATGCCCAAAGCTGGTTGAAGTTTGGGAAATATGGGGTCCAGCACAAAGCAATTTCTTCTAGAGTTTAAAGCTATTTGAGTGATAGAAGTACTAACACATAGTTTTCGGGTTTGGTGAGTGACACCAAGCTCCTCTTTCCTTCCCACTCAACAATTTTTGTTGCCATAAAAGTAAATACAGATTCTAACAGAAAAGGAGCATGACAGACCCATTAGCATAAATATCCTTGTCATTTTAACCTTGTGCTGTCAGAGCCTGTCAAACCTCATTTTCCTGCTGCCTCATTTTATTCTTTCTCACATTTACACTCGTCTCTATCTTTCCCAAGCAGGCAACAGGAGTTTATTTCAGTGCACATTTCATAAGCCAAAACTGACCTCTGAATTCTCTGGAACTCTGCACATTTCCTACAGATCCGTGCTTGACTATAATTTATCTGCAAAAGAATTAAAACTTTATTTTCATTTTTCATTATGTTATGATGCACAGCATAAAGCAAAACTTTTAAATTCTGAGTCAATTTCTACTTGACCTACAATATAAACAGAAAATTTTGCAGTGTGAAGAAATTTCATACTCTTTTAAAGTCTCCAGTCTGAAAGCTAATCTCATAGCTGCCAGTGGGAGCTTTGCCATTGGCATCACAAGGGACAAGTTCAGGTTTCATATCTGTAATAAAGATGTCCATAAGAAATAAATTACTGCCTTTTTAAAAGTTGTCCTATTACCTTTAATACAAATGAAATAACTTATATTGATTGTATTCCAGTATGCAATTATAATCATCTCCCAGATGCCAACATTTTCTCACTCTGATGGTTTTAAAATTTTTCTAAGAACACAAGTCTTAGAGCATTCCTTTCAAACCCATGCTTCTTAAGTAGCAAATTTCTGGTTTCAAGACAAATAAGTCATGCTTTTTTCTACTGAAATTCTTCTGATTAAAATTTGAGATTTGATGGCAACACATAGTCCTATATAACTGTGTCAAACATTCCTTTTTCATATGCAACACCATTGAGATTATAAAATAATGACAGGTAAACAAGACTTACATGTTTCTCACAAGTGCTGGAAACACAAAACCAAAAATTCCTACTATCCTTAAATCAGTGAGTATGATTTGAAATGGAGATTTTGATATTTCTAGCATCCCACATGGGCTGGGACATATTTAAGCGATATAGGAACATTTTATGTGAGTTAAGCAGAAATGGTGTAAAAGATGACTATAGTATAATAGAAACTATATTTTATTATAGAAAACAGTTTCAGATAAGCTACTTTGTGTAAACATTACGGATAAATTTAGGTGAACAGATCAGTCACTGCAGAAGAGGCTCTTGAAAGAAAAATAAGCAGATGGTTCATTGGCACATAATATATCTCCATTTTATCTCATGCTGGTGGGAGATTGGGAGAGGGAGATTTAGAAAAGCAAAAAATGTTTTCAAGGAAACCAAGTACACAGATGGGTATTTCAATTGAAAACTACATCAATTGTGTTCAGAGTTTCTGCTTTACTCCAACCTTTTGTGGAGATACCTACACCAAATATTTTTACCTGATTCATGAACTGTAGCATTCAGGAGTAAAAGAGAGTGAGACCAGAAATTAATCTCATTTTCTGAGGTTGTTTCCTGTGTGTTGAAGTGCTGTTTTGAAAATACACAAAGACATGGTGAGGCAATTAGGCACATGCCATATGTGGAATCTGAGCCATTTGTTAAATATCACAAAACCAGTCTGAGTTGCTGGTATGTCCAAACACCAGAAATCAGTGTCTAAGGTCAAAAATTATGCCCTCTGAACTACTCATGCAGTTCCTATTTACATGCATATTACTTTCAAAGATTGAATAATCAGGGATTGACTATTGGTATAATGAAGAGAGCAAGAGAAGAAGAGTGATATTTGTATGAGAAATACAAAATCTAGCCATATTTAAGAGATGAAAACTTTAAACTCTACACTGACGTGCCTTGGTAAACTATTTAGCTCACGACCATATTCTCTTTTGCCACAGTTTCATTGAAACATGGCTTTCTATTTTTTTCTTCACCTGAACAGATACACTTAACTAGGAGAAAGAGTTTAAAAAAATTCTAATATTCTCCCACTTTCTATGGATGAACAACAAGCCTCAAATCTCAGATTTAGCAGGAAAGTATTCTGGTAGATGTTCTAAACTGCTTTTTTGAGATAATGGCACAGAAAGAAAAGCTTTGAATCCAAACATTTTCTAGCAGAGAAAGACCAAATGTTAGGTGATATGCAAATATTTCTTTAGAAACCAATGGAATTATACTTAACAATTTCTTATCCATTGATGAGTTCTGAAATATTTCTTTCCATAGGAAGATGGCATGCCCAAGAGGTCTTACTGTAGAGAAGGTTTGAGAGATGCATTAAAAATGTGAAGGCTCACTTGAAGTAGATCAAAACAGCAAGCAGTCTTTAAATCGGACCTCCAGTCTGATTTACAAAATCTCTTTGAAATGGGTGAAAAAAGGTAATAACTAACTTTCCCACTAAATACCAATATTCAAAATTTGAACTTTCACATGCTTATTTCAGGCATTGTCCCAGAAACATTTAGATGTATTTCTTGAGGCACAAATTTTGTAATATCTCAAGGCATTCACACTACTCTCAAAGTGCAAGAATATCACCCTCCAAACACATCAAGCTGCCCTACTCCTCCAGCTCAAGCACAATTCAGAATTCATCAATTAAGTCAGAAAGATCAACAGACGTCTGCAGATCATGAGCTGGTGTGCACACTCTCATAGGGTAATCAGCTTTCCTGATCTCCTGACCTGCAGACTAATATTTTTGCATGGCCAAGAACCACAAAATGTCCCACAGGCCTCAGGGAATGAGCTTTGGAGTCATCTCACTAAAGGAGTACTCCATTGCTGATGGAAAAAGGAGGAATAAATTGGGCTCTGCAGTTTTATTGCCTGCTCTGGGCTGAGATTTTAGATTTAGTGGATCCTGAATTCTGTGAACTAAGTCTGCTATGCCAGCTGGTTTTTTGGCTGTGAATATACAAATTCATCTTAGTAGTTACCGCTCCTGAGTGAAAAACTGTAAAATCCAGCCCTGCTTCCCCACCATTGGTTCTCCACTGCACTCAGTTTTGCCCCCACTCACACAGTTAGGAAAAGCTGCTTGTGTCATCACTTACAGCACTCACTGAAAACGTCTCCCAAAGATAAGGTTCAAAATTCCTTTGGGGCAAGGGGTCTCAACCCAGGGAGCTTCAGAAATCATCAAATATACATCTCAAAAACAATGTAACCATTATTCTTTTCAGAAACAATTGAAGATTCATCAATACACAAATTTGATTCATCCACACCAGCCAACAAATATTAGCCAGCAAATAAGACTTTCTTCCTCTCTCTGCTGGATACATGACTATCTGCACAGAATCAAAGAGCTTCAGCAGGAGTGCCTGGTGTACACTCTTCTATTAGCAGGGGATCTGTAACCCAAGGTAAAATATCCTGGCTGTCCATACTCAGGGAAAGGAAGCATCCCACTCCAGGTCCCCTTGGCTGCTCAAGTCACACTTTTTCCTTACATCTTTCACTGGTTATTTCAGGCAAGTCCCTCCTAGAAAGTATGCAGATGTCTAGTTTAGGCTTGGAGTTAGATGCTGTAGTGAAGATGGTATAGCTTTGGAATATAACCAAAGGTTTCAACTGCTGAAGGAAAGTGGAGCTGTGAATTACTATTCAGGAAGAATGTAGTTTAATAATTAGAGTGTCAGTTCTAGGAAATTCACTCTGTGTAACAGTGAAACTCAATGACTGTGTCTCCTCACTACAAAAGGGTAGACACAGTTTCTGCTGTGAAAATAAAGCACTGAACATCACATCATAATCTACATGTACATGAAGTGATATCAACTGATAGTGTAGAACAGTAACCAAAACAAAATTAGAAACTCTTGTTTGACCTAATGAGCAGCTAAAACATCAGGTATTTTTATAGAAAACATGTTTGGCCTGAGTTTGCACATTGGAACAGTTTTCTAATTTATCACACCAAGTGGAGATACAACAAGCCTTGCTGAAGGGCCAGGTGACCTGGCTTCTTAATTGGTATATATAATTTGTTATTCTTGCAGAACAGATCACTCTCATCTTCACATAATAAGTTGCTTTTCCACAGGTTTCACACTAAGTTACTGGGAACAAACAGCAAGAGTACAGTTGCTGCAGGTGCAATGTATTTCTCCTTTTATTTATCAATACTTTAATTTCAAAAATTCTACAACAAACACTCGGCCTGGAAAAAAAACAAGTATCTTTAGGCATTTTCCATATGCTGGGTGTTCCTAGAAGCCAGGGAGAAGCTCTCTCCCAGGATGGAGGAAAAAAGAGGTATGGTGTCTTTAACTTACTCTACCTCCACCTCTGGGTAGGCTGAAAAACCTCTCTGGAAGAAGGTTTCTAAAGAAAAAAACAAGGAGCTTAATCTAAACATTCGCTGAAACACCAGCCTTGTTCTGAATCTGGGAACCTGTAAGAGCGGCATTTTTTTGATCAATTGACACTGAAAAATAATAGACCTTTCAAAGGTTTTTTAATTTAGTGTTGTTAATTTTTTGGTTCTTGGGGCTTATAGTATGTGTGTAAGGTAAGAAACAGTAAGATGAACAAATCTGCAATTCCTTGCATATAAGTCCTAGCCTGTCAGATTTGTCGGGGTCTTTAGAGCTTCACTACAGCACTGATGATAAAAAAGCCCCATGCCTGCCAGCAGAAATACTACCATTTCTTACTTCTTTCTTGCCTGCCTTTCCTGTTGTTTCAACAGTCTTAAGGAGAGACTATACCCAGTAGTAGAAGATGACTGCTTCTCATGAAAGAAGGGAACTTGGAACATCATTTTACATTTTCCTCAAGAAATAAGCCCAGGTATAGTGCCTCCAATGTCAACTGCAAATGTGGGGTAGAAAGGCATATTCCACAGTTAATGGATAGTACTAGTATAGGTGTACAGACTGAGATGTATAAGAAAATCTGACAACACACGCCCAATGCACATGAAGGTCAGCAGAAGTCTTACATCAAATTCAGTATATACTACATATGGGGATTTTGTTGTTGTTGTTGCTCAAGTATCATGCACTTTTTCACTTCTGGTACACCATTGGGATTCACTCTTTGGCCTCTCTCTGACAAGATCTTCTAGATGAAACATCTGCTTTCACATTCCATTTTTTCCCATCCCAGAAGCAATCTCCTGTTCCTGAAGGTAGTCCTGAAGATATTAAAAACACCTATATACACTGAGGAGTATTGTAGATAAACAGTTTTATGAGGACATTGTTAATATATACCAGTAGTGGTATCTTCTGACAGATCATAATATTAATTTCTAAAACAGCACAGATCAACCTTATGCTGACAGTCTTATCTTAGGATCTTACTAGACTTTCACTGCAGAAGAAACCAGCAGGTTAACCCTCCAGTGTTTTCTTGTTTGATTTCAATAGCAAAAGCAAGTTCGTTATGATTGGAGTAATATGATATGAAGAAATGAGAGTAAAAGTACAGGAAGTTATAGGTTAATCAGAAGAAAATAATTCTGGTTTACTTTGGTATCTGCTTTTTCTTCCATACTAATAGGCTAAATAAAAAGGGTATACTAACAAAATGAAAACCCTAAAATACACACACACTGATATAAAAAAGAGGTATTTATTGTTCCTACTTGGATTTAATACTCCCATTGTTCTGCAGAAAGAGTACTTTTAGTTTAAACCATTTTCATATACAGTCCAAATACTTCAAAACATTCATTACTTGAGCTTGGATGTTCTTTTCTAAGAGCTGAATGGCTTGACACTTGTAGTTATCTTTACAGCTCTCTTCCACAGAAAGCTGTTTTGTTCTATTCCGTTTAGCAAGACTCTATGTATATGCTGTCTCTGATAGTTCCTGTAACAGCGAGCCATCCAATTCCCAAATTGTGTCTTCGTCTTTACTCACAAGGCCATAGAATTGTGAATGCAGATGGCAGCAGAATACGGATGAGCCAAGACAAAGTAGCATTCCAGATTTTCTGCAACCCACATTTTCCTTATCATACAATAACAATGGGAGTCATTAGCATGTTTTCTATTGCAATAAGAAGAAAACTTTTCTGATCCAATATTAGAAACCTTCTTTTGCATACAGATGCACAAAACCTAACAGATAGACAAGCTATTCTTGAACTTTGAAAAATATCTGTTGTCATACAAAAAAGGAAATGCACAAAAAATGAGATCCAGATTATGGAAATCTCATTGAGGTCCATATATTGATATGAATCCTAATACAGGTTGATGGTTCCTGGGGGTGCTGTTCAGCTCCTGACATACCTTGGAGCTTGACTCTAAAGTGACAAATCAATTTAATCTCAACATTTCTCCTGGTCATGCCTTACACATATCATCATCTTGTCCTTTACACAAATGCATTCTCAATGAATGATCTTATTGCCAAAATCTCTCACACAGGGGCAGTATACCTGTGATGGGAGTACTTTATTGTAACTATGTCAGACCTCCATCACAAAATTATGGTAATATTTTGCAGACTCACTAAGATAGCAGATTGCATGATTAAGCTAGTCCATATTTTTCAAACCATCATTTTTCAACCATTTCAGATGTAACTGGAAAAGGAAATATATTCCTTATAAAAATGTTGTGCAATATTTCACAGAAATTTCATTAAGACACCGTGGAGGCCTAGAGAAAAGGGTCAGCAAGCAAAAGTGGACAAATGAATAGTTACATGAGAAAGAATGTACAATATCTTAAATTCCTCTTTCCCAAACAAATAATAAAAACTTTTTATGGACAATAA
Source organism: Climacteris rufus (assembly GCA_013398175.1). Classification (NCBI taxonomy): domain Eukaryota; kingdom Metazoa; phylum Chordata; class Aves; order Passeriformes; family Climacteridae; genus Climacteris; species Climacteris rufus. The sequence goes on along the minus strand of VZRZ01005132.1, from coordinate 559,436 downwards.
CCTAGCTGGCGCATTTTTAATTTTTTCCCGTCTCTATTGTGCCTTTGTTCTAATCTCCTTTAGACACTCAAGGCTGTATAAGAGCATAGATATTTCACTGCATTTATATTGCAGGGTTAATGAGAGATCTTAAGAGAATATTTAAGCATGCTAAGCCTCACATACAATGCCTGCTATTATTATTTTTACTAGATTAATTTGCATTGGACTTCATGCATCCCTACTGTGCTTGAAGAGATACAATCTCAAAATGGTCAGGTGACAGATTAAGTCTTTACCCTGAGGGTGGTGAGACACTGGAACACATGGCCCAGAGTACCTGTGGATACCCCATCCCTGGATGTGTTAAAGGCCAAATTGGATGGGGCTTTGAGCAACCTGGCCTAGTGGAAGGTGTCCCTGTCCTTGGCAGGGGAATTGTGATTAGATGAACTTTAACGTCCGTTCCAATCCAAACCATTCTAAGGAAAATCCTTTATTGTGCTGTACTCAACCCCTCCAGGACTCATTCTTGACTCAAAGCATAGACAGCTCTTACCTCCCTTGTGCTTCTGAGCATGTACTAAAGATTATACACTTTTATATACAACTATATAGAAATTTGTATGTCTATATATTTGCATGTAAGTGTCTATGTTTCTCTATGAAAATCTGCACACGTAGATAAATAATGCAGATAATAGGTCAGATAGATATGTGAAGACAATGAATTCAACAGCATGTTCTGCCTTTTATTGAGCTCTACACAGTTTGAGAACATCCCTCTTTGGAAATAGCTGACTTGAAAACTTAACAGCAAGAAAGTTTTTCAACCTTTGGAAAAAAAGGTGGAAAGTAAATTCTTCTTCTGGCTTGCATATTTTAAACTTTAAAAATGTTACTAACTTTAGTTCTTTATTTCCAGGAATGTGAAATTTTAGGCAACATTGCTGTTGTTCTCTGGTAAAATTAATACATTTTTCTATAGTCTTAGCAACACTTTCACCCTTTATTCCTGGGAGTTGCAATATTTATTTGTATAACAAATAGCTGAGATAGCACAAAAGCACAAATAGCACAAAAAGCTGACATACTCAAAGACTGCTTTACTGCAGTCTTTACCAATAAAATCTCTGAGGCCTTTCTGCCTGGAGATAGTGTTCAGAGAGGAGACAATCTACCGGGAGTGGAAAAGGATCAAGTTAGGGATTGCTTGCTAAATCTCATCCTATGCAAGTCCATAGCATTTAATGAGATGTATCTGGAGTAGTAAGGAAGCTGCAAGATGTCACTCTGACATTCTATCATCTTTGAAAGGTCATTTAATCAGGGAAGGCCCACAATGGCTGAAGAAAAACTAATATGGCACTCATCCTCAAAAAAAGTATGAAGGATGACTTAAGGCTTTGCCTAACTTTTACACTGCTAAAATCATGGAATGAGTATCCTTGATGCATATTCTGGGCAGGTGAATGAATTAGAAGGTAACTGCAATGGTAACCACCAGGCATTTACCAAGAATTAATGCTACAAAATCAATCTGATTGCCTTCTAGATGAAAGGACTACATTTATACACGAGGAGTGAGCAGTGGAGGTCAATTATCTTGACAATAGCAGACTTTCTGCATGATCTCTCAAAGCATGTTTAAGAGCAAGATAGGTTGACTACTAGATGGGTAAAAAATTATTTAAAAGAATGGTGGACACTGGTTAAAAGCAAAGTACCACAGGAACATATAGTAATACCTTTAATACCTTTACCAATTATATACCTGGAGGAAATGGAGTGTCCTCCCATTAAGTTCGTAGAGTGTTCCAGGTGCACTGTGAAGTATTTGCAGAGACGAGGCGTATTTGGATGGCTGTGGAAGAACTGCTGCTAGTAGCAGATGAGATACAACAGATATAAACTGAAACAAGAGAGTTACATTTGATGAAACCTTCTCCTTACGAGGACAGTCAAACAGTGGAACAGTCTACTTGGAGAGGTTTTACAGTCTCCAGCCTTAATGTTTTTCAAGACTCAAGTGGATAAAGCCCTGAGCAACCTGGTCTCAAGTCACCATTGGCCCTGCTTGGAGCTGGAGATTGGATGAGAGACTTTCCTTGGTGCCTTCCAGCCTACTGTGATTTTGTTTGCTACCTACACATGGCTGTGAAACCACCTCCATCTTTATGTGCATACACACTTAGTCTTTCTGCTTAAAACCACAAAAACACAGAGAAATTGTGCAATCTCTATAGATTTCTATTGTCAAATATAATCTACTGACCTACATAGTTCCAGAAAAGGCTGTTGCTGCCATTCCTCCGTTTTTTTTTCTATTCCCTCTCTGTGCAATAAGAAGTTTATAAATTTTACAGCTAAATTCAGTTGTCATTTACCCAAGAAAATATTAAAGAACACTAAAGTCTTTAGAACTGACAAAGAACTCATGTTCAAATCAAAACAAGTTTAATGGAATTTTCTATTCTTAACAGCAAGGAGGAGAGGGAGTTTTTACTGAATGCTCTATTTTGCTCCACACGGAATGTGTCAGTCATCTGCTGCATAAATAGAGTAAATAGAGAAAAAGGAGGCATTTTGCCAGGCGAAGATGACCTATGAATACAAAACTATGATTAGTTTCATTTTAAGAAATTAACAGTAATGAGCTGGGTAAGATACATTTATTAAACATCAATGACACATTTACTTAGCTGTAACCTCTTCCTACAGACCTACATAGCTCAGGGAGCCTACTCACTTGCTTTCACTCCCACTTTCCTTGTATGTGGCACCACCACTAATCTTGGTGTCATTTAAAGACAATGTCTCCTGTCAATGCACTATTGTGTTTCATTTAGTAAGTTTTAAGTATATGAGTGTAGGAGGCTTTGGACTCAGAAATTCATGTTTTTCTGAGCCATCTAAACCTCCCAAGTGTGGAAGACTGGGCTAAATACTGCTGTTCTCATGAGATTGTTACAGTGAGCAAAACAGACAAATGAAAAAGAAGATTTTAAAAAACCAAAGGGCTTTTACAAATTACAGGTCAGGAACAGTATGGTTTCAGGCTCCATTTTTCTGAATTGCCCTCTTGGAAAAAGTGGGAATGTAATTGACTTCTAGCCCATGTCTCACTGCTGGGTAAACCCACTGACAAAGTAATGCCAGGAAAGCAACAAAAAATCAGCACACCTGCCAAAATCCTGACGCATTTGCCTGGCTCTGAGCCAGGTCATAGCATTTAGAAAGAAACAGCAGCCCTAAAAGATTGTCTCCCCATGGCAATGGATTGGCTGTTTCTTAATGTTGAAATTACTCAAACTCACCATAGTTTCCAGCAGTCAGTCCCTCAGGGTTGCTGTCCCATTTAAGTGACATTTATAAAGAAAAATTTTATAGTTTTACAATGAATTACTATTATGAGAACCCAAAGAGTAGTAACAGCGAACTGTCTCTCTACTAAGGACTAGTAGACAGGGTTACAACTGCACTAGTTTTAAGAGATGTACGGATTTATTTTTTATGGGAAAGCCTGTCCTACACTGATTTAGTTTCCACATATAAACGAGGGAGCTGTGAATGTGCAAGGACACTATCCATATTAGATCAATTATGAAACCACCTGGTTATCCTGAAAGTACAGCAGGAGCCCTGCCAAGAGGATCCAGAGGCTTGTGGACAACATCATCATTCTGGGGCCCAGGACACATTATGTACTGCCTGATTTCAGCACTTAACAGCTGAACCTGAAACAAGACCCAGCTTAAGCACTTCCTACCACAAAAGTAATTAAATGCCAATTAATAAGTCTATAAGTGTTATTCTGTAAAGTCTTTAGAAGTCTGTTTTGAGATACAAATTTTTGAGTTTTATTTGCACCCTGGATCTACTGTTACTTGGTGATGTCACAGCATTTCCAGTCATAGTTTCTACTGTGACTTACCTGGCAGCCAAGTAACCCAGGGCAAAAATCCAGTTAGAAAAGCCCCTAGAAGAAACACAGATTTAATTGTAATGCTAATTTGTAACTGAGACTTGAGTTTTTTGAGGGAAAAAGGAGTCACTTCATTTTTTGAAGTGAAAAGAGAAAATAATGCTATGCTTGCATAGCAAAATCTCTGTAGGCAATGTTAGTCCTTATCTGTATTAGAAAACAAAGAACAGAATGATAGCAACACAGCAAAATCCAAGTAAACTGAATTCAGGCATAAACACCACACAAAAAATGACCTGCATTAATGTAATTCAGGACAGATTTTGAGAAATACTTTATTTCTAAAATTATTTTTTTTAAAGTCTTGTCTACTTTACAAATTAGAGAGTGTTTTCCATAAGACAATGTCAGCCTGGGAGTCCTATGGAAATTTTGCCCATTTTAATTTTAAGAACATGAATTTTCCAAATATTTTATTCTCTGCATATTGTCTTATTTTGCAAAGAAAAGCATATTTTAAAATAGGGTGGGGTTTTTTGCATGTATCTGTTTTTCTTATTTAAATAAAAATTGTAGAAGTATGGGATGCTCAGTATTTTAGGTATATTTTGGCACATCAGTGAAAACCCTGTGCTTTCTCTCTAGCCTTCTTGCATCATTATGTGCACTATTATTTTTAACTGCTTAGATTAACAGGGGTTAGTTTTACTACTGTAACACTATTACCTAGACTGACACTGTTTCAATCCTTGGAAACAAAGAAAAAAGAGTTATAGTTGAAATGTGTCTGTAAAATATTTTAGGAACTCCTACTCTCATCCAGACCTTCTAGACAGTTAAGAGTGTATTTCCTGATATGTTTGTACTCCAATGATACATAGTTTTATCAGCTAAAGTGGGTTGTTTCCTTCTTCTCTTATTTTAAAATGTCTTATTTCTATATTTTCTGCCAATCCAAGAGAACATTCCATACTGAATCCTCCCAAAATCACTGCAAGGATTTAGGGTGCAGAAAGATAGATGTCTGAGTAAAGGAAGGTCTGTGCTAACAGCATTTTCTTGGTAAAAATTTGCCAGTGCTAGAACTAAAAAAGAATTTGTCCATGTCATGGATTTTGGTCTTAAAAATATCTAGATATATCTGTATCTTTCCTGCCTCTGATATGCTCTTTTGGTGCATGTGTAATCTAAACTTCATTTAATATTAATTGTAAGTTAAGTGTTTTATTGTAAACAGAGAACACGATTTATTACTCTATATATGAAAGACATCTAGCATAATACAAATCTTATAACTGTCCATGATTTTTAATACTTCCTCAATAATCAGCACTGTTAGTAGAAGACATAGGCTATAACAGGGTAAAATGATAGCAGAGGAAAAATAACAGTAATGTTTTGACCTTGACAAAAGGGCCAAGTTTCCTTTGAATACACCTCTGCATTCACAGCCTGATTCTATGGTTATAGAAGCTGATGAAAATGCTCATATTTATTTGAAGGGTCCGTCTTGTAGGTGCTAACAAATTTCTAACTTTTCAATCTGCTGTGTGATCTGGTTAATTCTAGATTTCTAGATGAAAATACTAAACATATGAAAAGTTATTGTCAAGTATAAATATGAAATCAATAGCACAAATTTGCCCTAAGCAGTAAGCAATAATGTTGCTGTTCCTACATATACCACTCCCTTTATTTCTACTAAAATATTCCTATTACCAAATGAAGACCTTTCATGGGATAAGATGGTTCTTGGTCTCTCAATCCTGATTCCAGTGTCTTATGTCTTTTTAAATAGTCCTATGTTTTTTTTAAAGGGATAGTACATTCCCCAAGTTATTAATCTGTTCTGGTACTGCAAGAATAGCTATCAATTTCTAGCCTGTTACTGATGAAAGCTGCTGTTAGCAGTGTACGAAAGGTTCATATAGAAATAGAAGTCACCAGATGATGCTTAACAGTGTGTTGCCCATTTTTCACTGTAAAATAGCTAGTTTTCTCTGTTAGACAGTCTCAAGGACGATTTCTGTAAACATAGCTATGTTGTTGTAAAAATTATCTTTTTACATTCCTTTCCCATGGACACAGATCCTTTTGACGGACACTTCTTTTAACCAATATAGTTAGAGACGGAAGTGTTAACTTTCTCCAATGATCTGTGATTTCTAAAAGTGTATATAAGAATTAAACGAAAGGGGTTTCCCCCTTTCCGCCCTTGCTCTGAACACAGCCCGAACTCCGGCTCTCATTATTTCTGCGTCTTCGACTGATTACCGGGATAAGCCGTAATAACAGGCATCGCGGTAATAACAGTGTTTCTAAATTTGATGGGAATGGTGCACTAAAGCAACATTACTGACTCCTAATAACAGACTTTGAGGTTATTGAACTTTCTGAGTTATTGGACATTTTTCTAAGTAAGGGTTTCTTAGCAAAGAAAGTCTTATTTCACTCCATGTTTTACTCACTGCACTGGACTAAGGCAAACACAAATATTGTTAAATAAATATTGTTAGTGGATTGCCACTAGCATATTGCTGACTTGGTGGACCTCTATTACTGCAGCCAGATTTAATATTCTCCAGGAAAATCAGCAACTGGCAGAAGCACTGAGTGCAATGTACAACAGTGAGGATGTCCTTACTAGACTGTGTTATTAATAAAGCCTCAAAATAAGTATGTGTCCTTTAAAATCCAAAGTATAGTATAAATTGATGAAAACTGTGTTGTTTAGTCATCAGGGACCAGGACTATAAGATCAAGACATTTGGGTTTCCGTCTACACTTTATAGCCTGTCTACAGTTTAACTTTGTGACAGTTCACTCACTTCCATCTGGGTCAGTCTTCTCCATTAAAATTTGAATGTTTTGAGACAAAACCTAGCAAGAGGTCACCAAGTTACTTAAGGATGCTTGCAAACAGCAGATGAGTGACCAAAATACCACTTAAACTAGTTCACATTGAAGTCCATCTGTCCTCCAGAAGGCTGGAAAAACATGTGCGAGAACCTCAAAAAACTCCAAATGACTTTTTAAAACAGGCTCTTCACATTACCTTAAATTTGTTTTCATTCTAGTTATGTTTAATTACATTTTCACGAGTTGGATGCTCCAACCTGTCCTCGCCATCAGCTCAGTTGCTCTACATGTGTCTGCTACGTTTCTGAGCTAGTTCCCAAAAGCAAGCATTTATTAGGAATAACTAAGGAAACGTTAAAAACATAAATGAATTTTGGTTCTTCTGTTCACATATTCACATTAAACACACTGCAGAAAGGAAAGTAGGGGTTTTTTTATGCAGGTGGAATATGGTTTTGAAGTCAGAAATATCACTTTCTCCTTCATTCTGAATTAAACACAGGCAGGCATGCACACACACATATGCATGAAATAAAAATAGCTCAAGAAAAGAGACTGAGGTTTTGAATATGTATAGAATCATCTATTCATGATAGAAATCACAATGTTTGCTAGCTTAAGGTGACAGAATGAATAAGGTTCTACTGTATTTGAGTAATATAATTTATTAACATTAGCACTGCTCTACACATATGGGATTTTGAAGTATCACTTAACTGGTTTATGTAAAAAAAAATACTAGACTAAAAGAACTGAATGAGTAGATCTGATTTTGCATTCTCATATTGCTTCTTTAAAATCCCTTTTGCCTTCTGGCAGGTTATGCTGCTTTTGGCTGAGATAGAGCTAGTTTTCTTCATAGTAGCTGGTATGGGGCTGTGTTTTTGATTTGTGTTGAACACAGGGTTGATAGTATAGAGATGTTTTTGTTATCGCTGAGCAGGGTTTACACAGAGCCAAGGCCTTTTCTGCTTGTGGTACTGCCATGCTGCTAAGGAATGTGGGGGTGCTCGGGAGGCTGGGGGGAGACACAGCCAGGACAGGTGACCCAAACTGACCAGAGCGATATTTTAGACCATATGAAATCACTCTCACTGTATAAAGTGGGAGGAAGAAGGAGGAAGGGGTATTGGAGCCATGGCATGTGTATTCCCATATAACTGTTACGTGAGATGGGGTTCTGCTCTCCTGGAGATGGCTGAACACCTGCCCGCACAAGGGAAACAATGAATTAATTCTTTGATTTGCTTTGCTTTACTTGCATGTGTGGCTTTTGTTTTCCTTACTAAAATCTCTTTATCTCAGAGATGGATTTTCCAGCTTTTACCCTTCCAATTCTCTTCCTGATACTACTGATGGGCGAGTGAGTGAACAGCTGCATGGGGCTTGGCTGCTGGCTGGGGTGAAACCACGATAGCGGTACCACACAAACAAGTAAAATTTCAAGAAGTGAAATAAAATTAATTAAAGAGAACATACTATTCATAAAGTACATAATCCTTTGGCACTGGAAACATCAATTTCTCCCACTTTAAAGGGAAAAATTATATCTTGGGCTAAGCTGTTATTCAATGACAGAGATTGTTCTTCAAAAAAATAGGAATGTGATTGTGAAGACGTGAGATTGTTCTTTGCCTACATGAGCTCCAGGGTTTAACAAAAGGAGAAAAGATTAGTTGCCTTGGGAACTATAGTGTTTCCTCTGCTACCCACAATAATTACTTTTTTCTTTTTTTTGTATTTTCTTCCTTTTTCTTTAATAACTTTTTGTCTTTTCTATATATGCTTACAGGAAAACAGGCACACACAAAGAGGCCTTGTACTACTATTTTCAAATAGTTTTCATTCATACATCAATCATCTGCAATATGGAAAAGCTGATGTCTGACAAGAATTAAATAGCACATTGAAGAGGGTGGAGACTCACCTGCACCTGAACATGCAGTCTTATATCTACAAGATTTAAGACTGCAAGATACAGAGGACTGTCATACCTTTTGAATATCTGGTATCACTTGGAAGCTGGATACAGTGCTTATTCCTACACCACTGTAGTTGACTGTGCAAGGGCTTCTACTGCTAAACTTGTTCAAAGTATGCTGAATTAGTTAAAAACAACATTAGTTTTAAATATAAATGTTTAGCATTAATGCGTTTTACTATGCTCTGAAATAGCCTAGGGAGTGCTCCTTCTATGCAGAAGTAAGGAGTTGTAAGATACTGGTATCTTCCTGTTTTCACTAATCCTCTCTCACCTGAACAAGACCGTAGTATTGTGAATGGGTTTAGTATGCTCCAGCACAATTTAAATGGTCACAGATTTTGCACATCATATAGAATAGAAAGTTAAAATTTGGGAGAAAAACCAAAATTTGATTTTTTGACAAATTGCATATTTCCATTAAAAAAAATTGCAAATATTAAAACAGTGTTAATAGTCCCTCCTCTCCTCCACCCCAACACTTGTCTGCTTTTTAAAAAAAACAAAACCAAAACATCAGAGTCATAAAAATCAAACATTACAAACTTCATATGTGTCACAATTAGGGGCCTTTTTGCTCTCATGTGTTCACTTATGCCATTCACACTTGTGAAGTGCTAGGAAAACATTCTTTAATGCTGTGCTATTTTCCTCACAAAGTCTCTGCTCCTCCCCACATACCTGAAATGGCTTTCAGTACAACTGGCTTCTTCCCAATGATCAATGAGTGATCCAGGTTTTTATTTAGCATACACTGCTTTCAAAGCAAAACTCCAGATGTAAGGGAAGAACACCAGAATTTATGGCAGGATCTATTTCTCCACATTCTGAATGTACAGGTAAACATGTGGTTTGGTCTTGACAGCTTGGCACCTTGTCCTCTTCTACTCAGTTGGATCCAAAACCAAAGTACTTTCTTCCCTAAGAGAATTGGGTTTCTCATTTGGGGTAGAACCACTCATACATAGGTGTTCTACAAGGGAATGAGGTCTTTATTCAATTAGAGCCCCCATGCAGGTTCAGGAAAGCACAGATCCCAGGTGTAGCAGGTGCAGCTTTGAGCACATAGCCTAGACAGTCTTCAGGACTTCCATTAGAGCATGTCAAGCTTCTTCAAGGACTACAGAAAGAAGAAAACTTCTTCAAGGTACAGTCCAGTGCAGGCACCTTATCAAAGGGTTTATAACCTGGAGAAGTTAGGTGGAATAAATGGAAATGATGTAGCTAAATGAGTTGTCCAAAAGTGGGTGCTCTGGATATATCCCCTCACAGTCCAATTACTTGTCGGGATTAATTTTGAATGTGGCTCTTAAAATGCCACTATGATGCACAATCCAAAGAACAAAATACTGCTATAAACTCAGTCTGCACTACCTTAGAATACTCACAGGACGAAGCAGAACTGTCCACTGTCTGACTTATCCCTGCTCCTTCCAGGTCTCTTTCCATCCACTGATTTTCACATGACAAACTATTGTGTTCTGTAAGGTAGAAAAAAAAGGCAAAGGAAAAAAAGTAGTGTTGAACTCTTCATGTTTTCCTGTATATGTTAATGTTGTCAGATGATAGCAGAAATGCTTCTGTTGCCACAAGGAAGAGAAAAACTGAGACAGCACTAGGGTTCAAGTGTGAAAGGATGAAATGGAAGAGCCAGCGTAAATTATTTATGAAGTCATGACGACCTTCTTCACCATATATTGGCCTTCTTCACAATGAGGGTGATGAAGCACTGGAACATTTTGCCCAGAGTTGTGGATGTCACATCCCAAGAAGTGTTCAAGGTCACGTTGGATGGGGCTCTCATGAACAGGACCAAGCTGTTCTAGTGGAAGGGGGCCTTGTCCATGACAGAGGGGTTGAAACTAGATGATCTTTAAATTCCCTTCTAACCCAAACTGTTCTATTATTCTATGACTGTCACATAGACAATTCTTTGTAAATAACAAGCAAATGCATTTCAGAGGCATTATCTGAGAAACAATTTAGAAAAAGTCTCAGCAAACATAAAGAATACAAAAAGGCCAGTACCCTATGGCTATTGACTGAAAGCATAATTCAGCCATAACACTTCATAGTAATAGAGTCATCCATTTAGTTAAGTGCTATGTCATGACTCATCATATTCATGAAGTGGAAAATGCAAGGTAGAGTAGTATTTCTAATCATCAAACAGCACAGTTCAAATGAAATCAACATTTTATTGAGTAAATATGTATACAAATCATACATATGCATAGTCTATTTATCCAGTAATTAAAATTGAGGTACTTTAATAAGTAATAGAAAAAATTACATAAGGCAACAACCCATTCAAAGACAGCGTCTCCTGAGCTTCCCTTCAGTTTTCAGGTTTATGCCTAGGAAGTAGAGAGGAGAAAGCGCAAATAGGCAATACAACTAGTAAAGATTCAAGTCACTGTATCTTCCTGGCCTCACCACAGATCACTTAGATCTTGTACATTAGTACTGACTAACAGAATTCTAGAGCTCTGGACAACTCTGGGCATGGTTCTGGGCAGTGTGCTCTAGGTAGTCCAACCCTAGGTGGGTTGTACCAGATGATTTCCAGAGAGTCTTTCTAACTGTCATAATTTTATGATTTCATGACTTGAACATGTGATTTTTTTTGTTTTATCACAGTGCTAAATCTTGGATTGCAGTCTTAAAATGAAAGACAAAGTACAGTGACTAAACATATGAGGTCACAATCCTCCCCACTGAAGCCTACAGTAATACTGTCATTGCTTCAATAAAGTTACAATTTCATCCAGAGCTAAATTCAGTCTTTTATTGCAGAATTTTAATGATGTATTTAAAATACTTAGAAAGAATTCTATTATTTCCCAGAGTTAGAGAGGAACAGATTGTCTTTGGAAAATACTGGCAGTAGTAGCAGCAAGACACCATCATGATTTCATGGTACTTTTGACATTTTCATCTACCACTTCCATTGATCAGAAATGCTAACAAAGTCCCACTAGAGGCTGATCTTGTAGCATCTCAGTTAAGATGTATTAGAGTGAGATTTTCAGTCTACGTTTGCTGAACCAGAAAATACAGTCACTTCAAGATAAACATAATCAATAGGCCCCGTTAATAATCATCAAGCCCTGTTAGTAAACATGTACCAAGGAAGCACATGTCCATACGGTCTCTGAGTGATATTGATGAAACTGTCAAACACCAGTGGTATCTGATGTAGTCTGTAAGGGAGGAGGATAAAACATAGTGTTTAAGTGCTCTGTGAGGAACACATTTAATTTCTGGCAGTGACTACTGATGAATCACAAAGTCTTTCAAAATCTTTTTAATGAATGCCACTATATAAAATGTGTAAAGGAAGTATTTTCAGTTGACCCAAATATACTCTAATGTGGTATTTTTATAGACAAGGTAGAAACACAGAATATCACATTCTTTCATGGTTAAGTTAGCATTGAGTTTAAAATTGTGGCAATCATTTTTCACTAACCAAAACAAATTTTCCAACACAGAAAAGGCATGTTTATATTGTGTTTTATTTAGATTAGAGGAAGTTGCAGGCTATGACATGTTGGTCTATAAAATAGCTTAGTTTATCCACTAAAAACACTTAGTTTTATACTAGTTATATTATTTCATAAAAAGTATTGCAAACAAAGCTGGTATTACTAACAATGCCTCTTTATATCTATGCATGTTTTGAGTCCTCCCATAACAAAGAAGCATGTTTTTGCATAGATAGCATGATATTCAGTGTGCTTGTAGTTGTGTTGTGAAGCCTTTGTATTAATAAATGTATAGCTTTCTAAATTTTTTTTTATCAGTCAATATATCAGTTAATAGTCAATATCTCTCAGTTTCTGAGATCTTCATAAATCCTCTTCATATATCCAGCTTAGAATGCAGATGCTGGATTTTTTATTTTGTAGAAGAAGAGTAGAGGTGCAATAGTCTAAGAATCAGGCTTTAAAGGAATCCCCTGAGAAAGAAATAACTGACATAAATATTCTCCCTCAGAAAAGTTATTATTTTCTTTAGGAATTCAGAACTGTTGCCCCCTCTACTTTATCAGTGTATTTTGCGTCTTTCTCTTTCTTTCTTTCTTTCTTTCTCTTTCTTTCTTTCTTTCTCTCTTTCTCTCTTTCTCTCTTTCTCTCTTTCTCTCTTTCTCTCTTTCTCTCTTTCTCTCTTTCTCTCTTTCTCTCTTTCT
>VZRZ01005132.1:515064-546045 GCA_013398175.1 Climacteris rufus | reverse complement strand
CCTTCTCTTCAACTTTTCCCCCTTTTTTTTTTTCTGAGAAGCAACAGAATATATGAACTATCACCATTTTCTTCTGATAAATGAATGTGAAAAGATAGTCATCAGCATTTGTTTATTTAAATTAGAGAAACAGACTTATTCTGTCAATGAAACAATGTAAGCAGTGCACTGACTTCCATGTTCCAGCCTTTAATGAGCATTTGAGGACAAAACTGTAAATAAATTATGTACTTTTTATCTGCAGAACAGACACCAATCAATTAATTGATTTTTTTGGCTACCATAAGTGCTCCAAAGAAACTGTTTTTATGAGATATTTATCACCTGCAAATCTACACACTCCACAGGATTAGAAATAATTGTTGCACTATATGTAGCAAACCAGATAATGCAGTTCAATTTTAGCAATAAAACAAACTCAATATTCAGCAAGGCTTTCATGCTGTTTATTTTTGAGCTGGAACTTCTGCAGGCTAGAGGTTTACAGTACATGGATTTAATAAAGGGGCAATAACAATTAAAATATGAGAATAAAAATATTTCTGGCCTAATTCAGCCTTGAAAAGGATATATGAAAGGGCATGAAATTTTGGTAGGAATATCATTGACATTCTGTCACATATATATGCCCCAACAGAATATTTTTTATAGTGGTAATAATACCCTTTTCCTCAGGAAAGAAGTTTCCCTGCTTCTCAACACTGTGATTAAAGGTTTAACCCACCTACATTATTTACTGTTTTCAGTCAGCATTTTTATAGTTCCAAATTCAATACTTTCAATAGGAAAAGAATATATATTATTTCCAGAAAATAGCCAGTCATGGACCTCACTGCAGCCTGTGGAGGAAAGCATGGTATTGCAGCTATCCACATAATAGCCCATGTAGGACCCCACACTGGAGCAAGTGGACTATTTCCTGAAAGAACAGTGAACCATGGAGAGCCCATGCTGGAGCAGGTCTACCCTGAAGGACTGTGGTCCATGGAGAGGACCCACACTGGAGCAGGGAAGAAACATGAAGACGAAGAATTAGGAGAAAGGACCTGACTACAACCTCACAATAACCATCCCTCTGTGGCCTTTGGGGGTTGGAGCAGGTCAGGAGTCAGGAAAGAAGAAGTGAAATTAAGCCTGGGAATTAGGGCTGTGTGGGATATGTCTTCATTTTTTGTCTTCATTTCTTTCCATCCAACTTTATTTTAATTTTCAAAGAATTATTTTTCCCCAAATCACATCTGTTTTGCCTCTGATGGTAATTGGTAAGTGATATCCTTATCTTGACATTCTTTTTTAACCCTACTTTCTCTCCCTCTCCTGTTGAGGTGGGCAATGAGACTACCTCTAGGTAGATGTCTGGTAGTCAGCCAAGGAACACAGACTGGAAAAGTTTACACAGTCTTTGCTGGAGGTGGATCTCTCTCTTGAGTTAGGTCCCCAGTTACTAAAGAGATCCAGTCACTACATCATAATTTATCCCTTGGGTGCTGAGCAAATAATTTGCTTTCTTGTTGTGTGGAAACAGGGCTTTAAGACTTTCCAACAAAACCTTAGAGAAGCTGTATGGAACAAATGTATTATAAAAATGTGTGNCCTAATTCAGCCTTGAAAAGGATATATGAAAGGGCATGAAATTTTGGTAGGAATATCATTGACATTCTGTCACATATATATGCCCCAACAGAATATTTTTTATAGTGGTAATAATACCCTTTTCCTCAGGAAAGAAGTTTCCCTGCTTCTCAACACTGTGATTAAAGGTTTAACCCACCTACATTATTTACTGTTTTCAGTCAGCATTTTTATAGTTCCAAATTCAATACTTTCAATAGGAAAAGAATATATATTATTTCCAGAAAATAGCCAGTCATGGACCTCACTGCAGCCTGTGGAGGAAAGCATGGTATTGCAGCTATCCACATAATAGCCCATGTAGGACCCCACACTGGAGCAAGTGGACTATTTCCTGAAAGAACAGTGAACCATGGAGAGCCCATGCTGGAGCAGGTCTACCCTGAAGGACTGTGGTCCATGGAGAGGACCCACACTGGAGCAGGGAAGAAACATGAAGACGAAGAATTAGGAGAAAGGACCTGACTACAACCTCACAATAACCATCCCTCTGTGGCCTTTGGGGGTTGGAGCAGGTCAGGAGTCAGGAAAGAAGAAGTGAAATTAAGCCTGGGAATTAGGGCTGTGTGGGATATGTCTTCATTTTTTGTCTTCATTTCTTTCCATCCAACTTTATTTTAATTTTCAAAGAATTATTTTTCCCCAAATCACATCTGTTTTGCCTCTGATGGTAATTGGTAAGTGATATCCTTATCTTGACATTCTTTTTTAACCCTACTTTCTCTCCCTCTCCTGTTGAGGTGGGCAATGAGACTACCTCTAGGTAGATGTCTGGTAGTCAGCCAAGGAACACAGACTGGAAAAGTTTACACAGTCTTTGCTGGAGGTGGATCTCTCTCTTGAGTTAGGTCCCCAGTTACTAAAGAGATCCAGTCACTACATCATAATTTATCCCTTGGGTGCTGAGCAAATAATTTGCTTTCTTGTTGTGTGGAAACAGGGCTTTAAGACTTTCCAACAAAACCTTAGAGAAGCTGTATGGAACAAATGTATTATAAAAATGTGTGCATCTATATATTAAGAAGGAAATTTTTGGGTGAACTGCTTACCTCAATGAACAGGAGAATCTCATTTTCTTTTATTTCTGCTTAGGGATATCTCCTCTTATAGTTAGTGCTGCAGAACATATAGCATTGTCTTTGATGAGATGTTAGACTTTCAGTTTAAAACAGAGAGACTCTTTCCAAGTAATAGGCTAACAAAATTCCAGACAAATTAGCATGCCTCAATAGCAACTTCACTTTGCAGAAAGTACAGGGTAAAACCTGAATGGTTTAGACCTCTGCACAAGTGCTATGTAAAAATAGGAGCATTTTCAGCTTTCACTGATTTGTGATTTTCTTTTCGTGCAACTAGAACAGACAAGAATATATCACCTCCCATTCAGTGTTTGTCCTCTTTTTCATGTACTATCTTCTCCAAGCCATTTAGAACACTCTATATTTACTACAGGAAGTTACTTGATCTATCAGCAATTTGAAAAAAAAAAAAAAACAGTATTTTTTTCTTCTTCCATATTCCCTCTTCAATTTGAGCAGTTCTGTAAAAACTCAGTGTAGACTGAAATACCTAAAAGAGTGGAGCACAGACTTTGCTCTAAGAACTTTGAGTCTGTAATTGAAATGATTTTTTACTTCTTCCCCAAGTTTTTAGAAGTATTAAACACTTCTAAATTATCTGCAAGACTAGAAAAGCTACCCTCCAAAAGCATATCTGGAGCAAACAAAGAAAAAATCCAAATATGTCTTTCACATGCTTGCATATCAACCTTCAAGAGAACTAGATTTCAATTTCTTTACCAATACTAGATTATAAATCTTCATGGTAATAACAATAATTAAAAAAACACCTCTTCACCCATGCTCCCTTTATCACTTTTCTCAGGTCAAAGAATTCTACAATGATTGAGGCAGGAAGCAAACCCTAGAGTTCATCAAGACCAATGCCCCTGCTCAAGACAGAGTCAATGACAGCAGGTGGCTCTAGATGTCATCCAGGGTTTTGAGTGTGTCTGAGTATGGAATATCCAGAGTCAATCAGAGCAATCTGGACACCACTGGTGAGGTTTAAGATCCATCTTCTTTAATTCCTCCCAGCAGGTATTTAAGCACATTGTCAATATCCTTCTTATTCTTCTGTTCTCCATGCTCTCTTGGCTTCTCTTCACAGATCAGCTACTGTAACTCCTTGATCGTCCTTGTGGCCCTTTAATGGCCTTGCTTCAGTATGTCCATGTCCTACTGGCAAACTCATCTGGACCCAACACTCCAGTCACAGTCTCACCAGTTTTTTAGAGAAATGTCTCCATCCTTTCCTCAAAAACCCTACATCCATTCCCAGTTGCACTGATAAATACTAGGTCAGCTCCTCAGCTCATGTAAATGAGTACAATTCCACAGAAGGGAGCTACACTTTGATTACTTAGAGACTAGCTGAAAATCTGCTTCAAAATATCATGTTTTTATGTGTTTTCAAGCTGTTCCCTTTCTAGTCACCTTGTGGCTGGTCTGCTTACAGTTTCAGTACTGCTAGAATATTTGAAGGCATATTTCTATTACTACAAGTTTCAAATTAATGTCTTGGGGATTGTTATCCCATAACCATTTTGTGCCCAGAATTGTCAATGTTTCTCCTTCTCCCCTAAATCCCCACCACCCCATCCCACACCTCCCCACCCTGCCCTCATCTCAGGGATATCGTGATGTGTGTAGGCTCGGCCCAGGAAGAAGAAGGTGACAAAAGATGTTGAAAAGTCTCTGAAGGTGCAGCAGTCTGTCTGGTATTTATCACAGACTTTGCAAATTAACATAGTTGACAAAAATCTCCCAATTAGAAACAAAGCTAATGGGGTGCTAGTATGTGCAAAATCTTCATTGGGTTGTCTATAACTTTCATATTTCAATCATAATAGGACAATGGAATGTTCTCTATTCAGGGATACTGGGATGATAAGGAGTTCTATTATGTCTGGGGTATAGAAGTATACAGCCTACCAGTTACTAAACAACTACAATGGAAAATTACAGGAGTTCTTGTACAGAAAAGTAGAAAAGGCAAAAAAATCCCTCGGCATGAGCTGCTACGCTATAGTTCACTGCCTGCCCCTGGTCTGCCCGTCCCATTGTTCCCTCAGCTGCTCCTGCTCTGAAGTTGCTGCTGCACTTTGGCTTGCCCTCCCAGGTCTGCCTGTCCCGCTGTTCCTGTTCCCTTCACTGCCCCTGCTCCGAGGTTGCTGCTGCAGTCCCGCTCACTGCCCAGAGTGGTACTGACACCAGCTGCTCCCTGTGAGTTTTGCAAGGGGAGCCATCTCCCCTCTTCCCTCTCACCCGAGCTGCCATTCCCATGTGAAGAGATCGCCGACCTCACGGCAGAGCGCCCCCTGCAGCCGTGGGGGAATCATCGCACCTGCCCTGACTCACAGGCGCCCACCAGCACCCCCTGCCGGCCGTGGTTATAACTACACTAAAAAGGGACATTGTTCAACAAGTATGAAAAGGCTGTTTTTGAGTCTTCTGGGTTTTTTGTTGTTGTTGCTGTTTGTTTGTCTTGTGATATATGTGTGTGTATATATACATATATATATATATATATATATACACACATATATCTCGTAGATAAGAACTGTTATTCCTTTTTTCATATCTTTGCCTGAAACCCCTGTAATTTCAAGGTTATAATAATTTGGAGGGAGGGGGTCATTTTTTCCATTCCAGGAAGGTTCTCGCCTTCCTTGGCAGACATCTGTCTTTTAAACCAGGACACCTTTTAATGAAAGACTGAACTGATTTCACATGCAATTATGTTATTAATTAAACTGCTATTTTCTCTTCTATCCACCACCAGCTTCCTGTTTTCGTATTCCTGATTTTTGGTACACTCACTGGAGTTTCTGCTTTCCTGAGCATGACAGTTACCTTTACAAGCACTTGTAAAATACCACCTCCAGCATTAACTTTATTAGATTATTTCTGAAGCAGCAGTGGGTCAGTTTCAGTAGCACCATTCTGATCACCTCCATCAGCACCCTCAGGGCAGTCTTATTTTAGGTTTCAAAGTTAATAAAGTAGTAGCAGTGATCTGCCTTTTAGTGAAAGTGCGAACTGACTTGAACAGGTTGTAATTTTTTTTTCCTGCACTAATCTCTGCAGACAGTCTGTTTGCTTAAGTCTAGTCCTTCCTGCTCACAGATTGTGCTTCAATACCTTTGCTCTATCATTAATGATTTTACAACCCAAAGTCTTCATCAGTACATCTCAGGATCACTGGTGCTATTTGTCTGGTGTAAAGGGGAAAAATCGGAAGTTTAAGCTAGTAGCAAAACCAGTCTTCCACAAAGCAGGGATTTACACTGAGCATTTTGTGGATTAGTGCATAATTCACAAGTACAGAATAATGCTATCTGTTATTACAAATTATATACTAACAACTATGAGTTTCACATATATGGGTAACTGCAGCAGCTAGGTGTTTAAACAAAATCTGGTAGGATTGTTTGTTTGTTTGTTTTGGAGATAAATTTCCCCTTAGGGTAAAGTTTTATCTCTGACCTAACTTGTAGTATTTACTACTACTATTTCTTCTCTCCAGTGAATAAGCACTGACTCTGAAACAAGAGACACGATGTTCCCTCTTATACAAACGTAGGCCCAAAGAACTTTTCTCAAAGAGTTGAGTAGTGCTGTTTATAGGTTGCACTAGAGTCTATCTCAAAGTAAAGATGGTCCTTCTGATTTGGAAGGAAGTTTAAAACTTTTAAGTACTCTATAACCATCCTATATTACTCTATAACCATCCTACATTCTACCTCTTTTGAAAGTATTTGAGAGAATTTTAGTATTTTAATTTCAACATTCATTACACAACTTTTGTCAGAGACTCAGATAGTTCTTGCCTTAAACATTGTTATAGCAAAACTGTATAAAGAAGCCACGACCACCACTCCTCCCTGGAGATGCCTGACTGGAACTTTGGACTGTAAGTCAAACTGCTGAGATTAGATAACAGGAATGCTATTGTTCAATCATCTCAGGCCAGGAGAAGTAAACAAGACTATGCATCCACAACAAAGCTAAACCCAACAGCTGTGCTGATCATCGCTGGGTAGGTTTGGGGTGGGGAAGGCCACAGCCCACAGCTGAGAGCAGGTTTGCACAGATTTCACCCCAAGCTGATGGGGTGAAGATGGTNCTGATGGGGGTGAAGATGGTTTTGAGTGTGGTGTAACCTCTGATCAGAGGCAATGAACATCCATCCTCCCTGACTCATCTGTGGAACCCCCAACCCCGAGAGAGCTATGGGACATTCACATGAGGGGCAGCTGTGGGGATCTCACAATCCATCAAAGACCCCCTGAAGTGCACCCCAGGCTCATTCTTGAGGCCTGGCACCACAGGACTGCACGTGATGTAAAGTGATGCAATAGATCCAGCGTCTGCTGCAAGAAACAATGGCAAACCTGCCCCACCCCAGCGGAGGTGCCTGGATTTTCCTATCCAGCCCGAGCATATATTAATCCATGGAATTCTATGTTTTTTGGGTGACCCTCACCACCAAGAAGCTGGAGATGATCAACAAAACATCATTGGGATCCACGGAGTGGTATTTTCTTTCTCTGTCACTCTCTTTCTGTCTCCGCACCTCTTTTTCTGTTTCTTTCTCTTACTTTCTATCTCTCTCCCATCTTTGCAATCAAATAAAATCCATACTATTGACACTGGCATATGGTCTCATTTGCACCTTAATTTGGGCAGAGGAGTGTCTAAATAATCTTAATAAACCTGACCTTAACACTTTTCTATGAAGAGAAAAATTTTATAAACAAATTCTGGTTCTCTTCTTCACCTTAAGTGATATCAGAACTACCTGCATATAGAGACCCTACCGTGGAACTGGAAGATAAAATCTATCTTTAAGGAGTTAGAAAGAGGAAAGGTTGTTTGAGACTGATACCATAAATGGAAGGTTCTTTGTAGAAGAAGTTCTCCATGATCTGCTGGTCATGGAAAGAGTTGTTGAGGGTTAAGATTTCCAGGTACTATAAATGTCAATGCAAGTTGGTAAAAAAAACTTGATTCTCAAAGATTACAGGCACTGGTTTTCCCCATGGATTCATTAGGAATCTGTCAGTTCTCAAAACTTGAAAAAAAATCAAGCTCAAACATTACTTTCCCAAGCAGCAAGTACTTTAGATGTTAGAGGAGTATTTTAAGTATTAGAACTAGGTAATCTGGAAAGAAAGGAGAGGGACAATCAACTTACAAAATAGGGTCTTTATTAAAGTGTCATTTATATAAGGTCAATCCCTGTTGTACTGCCGCAACAACGACATAAAAGAAGGAGACAGAAACCTCTGGAGAGTGAAGGAACAAGTGGGGCAGGCCTTGCCCAGCTTTATTATATATGTGTCTAATAAATCACTGTGGATTGGAGGAGACAAAGAGCCTCCCCTCAATCACACTGGTCAAAGGAAATGTCCATCAAACTTCTGTGCCCAGGAGAAAGGAAAGTGAATAAAAAGATACCATTA
This sequence comes from Climacteris rufus, assembly GCA_013398175.1. Taxonomy (NCBI): domain Eukaryota; kingdom Metazoa; phylum Chordata; class Aves; order Passeriformes; family Climacteridae; genus Climacteris; species Climacteris rufus. The sequence continues at coordinate 537,887 of VZRZ01005132.1, read as the reverse complement.
CAATAACATGACTATGTTTACAGAGAAAGTCTGAGAAACTAGTTACAAAAGAATTATAACATCCAGAATTGCAAAAGTCAGGGCAGCATCATACAGCATTTCTTCCCTGTCATGCTTTAGGAATGGCACTCCCTAATTTAGTGACTATCGTGCCTCCCCCAAAAGTCTCACAAACCAGATGCTGCTGGCTTGCTTCCCTTTCCCCCTCTGGCAGAAGGCCGAGATTACGGGTTGAGATAAGAACAATTTACTGGAAATAACAATGAGATAAGAAAACTAACAATAACAGCAACATTACTAATAACAAAAGGGTACAAAAGAGAGAGTGTGGAGCCCAACTCAACCGTAGCCACATTACCCAAACTGCTCCCTCTTGTTTAGATCAGTGTTATCCCACCACTCTGTTTGCCACAGTGCTCCACCCAGAAAGGGAAGTGAGAGAGTTCCTTTTCCCCGCCCCTGGTCATGACAGAGATGGTATCAAGTAACACAATGTCTTGCCCACATCTAAGAAACTGTCATTCTGTGAAACCCCAAAGGGAATCTTATGAATGTAAAATCCATAATCACAGAAATTTTGGGAAAAAATCAAACAATGAGGTCTAGACAGGAAAACTAATAGCATCTTCCATTTAAGATGTCTAGAACTGCATTTATTTTTTCCAGATGCATAATGGTTAAAGATTTATTTCTTTTCTTCTGGAAAGATTTATTTCTTCTCTACTTCTTTTCTTCTTTCAATGGATATTTTAACACTTGCCGAAACTAATTAGCAGTTATGCATTAAATGTTGTAGATGGAATTTTTATTTTTCAGTGTGTTCTGCAGAGCATTTTTAGGAATGTGGTTTTTGTACAATGAAATAACTTGGTTGGACCTAACTACCATTTCTATTTAAACAACACATTCCCAATCTATATTCAGGACACTTTGATTCAGCAATATTCATATTTACATAGGAAATACTGTTAACAAAAGCTGTTTGTTCTTTGTTTATAATGTGTCCACTTTCTATTTACCCTGGCTTTTGCTTTCAATACAGAGACAGGGAACACTGGAACAATTTCTTGCTCTAATAAAGTGAGAAGGCAAGCACTGAGATTTCACCACGTGTTTAGTGCAGAGGTGTAGCTTTGTTGTAGGCCTGAGTTATACAAAACCAGCACAAATTACAGCAGAGAGATAACTAGGAGAAATTGCACCAGTGTGCATTGTGTTGTACATACTATAACTAAGTATGTAGTGGCAAAACAGCGTTATACCTTGACTGAAGAGGAAAAAGGTGTTATCAAACCAATTAAGTATGTTGAAACATGAGCCAGTCTTCTCACCTGGAGAGGAAGGTGTTCAAAGTCATCCTGTTATGAGAGTAAATGGGGGCTTAATTCTAATCAAAACATTGGAGAGGTAAACAATAAAAAGCCAAATCTGAAAAAGGATTTAGGCCATATTTTCAATGTAGCTATAAAAAAAAACATGACTGCTAACACCACTCAAGTGGTTAGCTTAAATTTAATTTGTGTTTGTTTACAGTATGTGTCAGTAGTTTACTTTATTCACTTTTGGAACCCACCAATTGCTTTCTGTTTCTCTTCATGGCAGACACAGCTAGGCTGGCTTGATATTAGCCACCTGAGGTGCCAGCAGAAAAACAGAGGTCTAGATTTTTGAATGTGTTATAAAACCTGACTGGTATTTTGAGATTTCAACAGGGGAGAAGCTGCTATCTGCTATGACAACTAATGATCCAAGATGCAGTTGGTCACCCATTTGAAGTGAGAACTGTGGCTTTATGTCCTTTTGAGCAGAAGAGGAAATTGAGAAGCCTGGATGTTCTGAGGGTTTGGTACTCAGGATCAGAGTTCTGATTGTGGGTGGGTTACAAGGCTTAGAGAAAGGTAGCATAATACAAATTTTCAGGTCAAAAAACAATAATGTTTTAGGTGGTTAAGCAGTTAAAATTTTCATCAGTTTAATGGAGAAGAAATAAAGAAAGCTGAGACTGAAGTTCTGGAAGGAATTTGGGAATTAGATTAGAAGGTGAGGGCATGAATCAACAAATAGGATTTGATTTTAAGTATTTGTTTATAGTCAATACCAACTATATTAACATAGTTATAAAATAAAGCTTTGACAATGAAGAATTGTGTGGCTATCACTCATGTGCTACAGATGCAATGCTGTATAAGCTATCCCATACTCTATTTTCAAAGGCATATTTCTCCTCAGGACCATATGTGGAAATTGCACCGTTTTTCAGAAGTAAAAAGGACACAATTGAGGAGTTTCTATTGCAATACTTTTTCATATCTTTTCTGAGGCAAGAGACTTGATATCTGTCATTCATCTGTCTCCTGCCAAATTGAACAGGTAGCAAGCAAAGTAAGAAAAAACTTTGCATTGTGTTGAAATAATCCCTTAATTTTAGCACTGAAGAATGTTAAATTTGCATCATGTTTGCTTCTGCTATTTAAACACACACTATGTTCTGTAAAGACTCTTATAATTTTCAGGTGAACTTGTAGAAAGATAAATGTGTAAAAGGAATCAACACATGGCCATGTTTATCTAATACACAAAATGCATGTAAAAATTCTGCAGAAGTCCCACTTCAGGTGCATACATCTTTTATTGAATCCAGTTCTGATGCCTAATGCCCTTACGAATTTACCGCTCTCCAGTTCAGAGAGTTTTCCACTACTAATAGCCAGGCCTTAAAAAAAAAGACCTACCACTCTGTATGATAAATAGAAACAATAGGGGTGAAAATAATGCTGCTTCTTGTGACAGCTCAATATGCAATGCAAATGAGCTACCTGCTACCTAGATTGAAAAATCATCTATATTCAATGAACAGTAATGAAAAACAACCCATAAAAATGAGTTATGCTTACCAAACACTTACTCAGTATCTTTCCTCCTGAAGTAAATTTTGTCCTGCAGGTCTGTAACCAGAACACTGAGGATTAAGAAGCACTGTTTGATTATAAGTTAAACCTTTGCTTCCTGTTTCTTTTTTGCCTTACTGGAGCACTTAATTGTGATGATCTTTTAGAAAATACTTTCGTTAGTTAAATATCGGTTCAGACACAGCACAGCAATATTTTGGTTTTGGATACAAGTTAAAGAACTGGGACAAAAGGAGGAAAAAGCAATTTCACAAAAAACAAAGTTGAGGTTTGCTCATGGGAAGACCTAAATTCCCATAGTCTTGACAGATGCTTGTACAAAAACAGTGTATTTGAACTTCTTAAGAACTGGTTTTAAGAATTGTCCATTAAGATCCTGATTTCTTATTCTTCATCAGGAAATTCAGAAATATCCTTAAAATTAAAACAGAAATCTGACCCAAGAAATTTTGTGTGCCTTTGTTGTATCAATGTTGCTTTATTTTATCAATTGTTTCAAAGCCAGAAGAGGTAGAGTCCCCATTTCAGACATTGTAAAAACTCAATTTCAAAAAGACTATTAGTTAGTGAAAGGACAACCACTCAGGCTAGTAAATTTTCTGCTGGGAATATTTCAACCATTTTATCAGCGGGATCTCCCCCACTTCCCCTTAAAATCTTATTCATGCTGCTAGAGTGAGCCATCAAGCTTCTAGGACAAACCAGAAAACTTATGCAAAATTATGGAGACACCATTAGAGTAAACAAAATTAAACTTTGCTACTAACTCAAGGATGACAAAGATGGAAACAGATAACATTATATACATCCAACTTAAAAATGAATAGAACTAAGAAATTAAAAAATATCAAACCAATATCTGTTCGTAATTAAGAATTTATGTAATTATTTTGTCTTTTGAACCAGTAAGTCAGCATGATGCACAACACAGTCACATTTCAATAGGACACTGATTTAATTTCAACTGTCCCAATGAATGACTTCTTTTCTTGTCTAAGTGAACAGGTTGCTTAGAAAGTGTAATAGCCTCATTGACTCTTGGGATTGGTGAACCATGTATCACTAGAACTAAATATCTCCTTGCCCAAAATCATGTGAGGAGATCTGCTGAAAGAGTGCTGGGCTGGCTCAAAGCTGAAGATCTTGTTCAGAAATAGACCCAGTTTTGTCTTTGTCTCTTAATGTCTTTGTTTGCAATAAAATGCCTCTTTTCCTTTTTTTTTTTTTTTTTTTTTTTTTTTTTAAGGAGGTGGCAAGAAGGAGATTTAGATATAGTTGCAGAAAAGGCACCGAGCATCTATTAATATTACTATAATAAGATTTATTTTTTTTTTTTACTGTGACATTTTGTCTTTTCCTTCACATAATCTGAATGAGTTTGGGCAGTTGTGACTTCATGAAGCACAGTTAACTTATGTAATAGAAAAATTTATGTGCCTATGTATTAAATTGTTTCTTTCATAATACTTTGAATTGAAGTAGAAAAGAATCTCCAGTGAGCAGCTAACTGCAGTACAAGACTGAGTACCTTGCTTTTATACTTCATTGCTTTGTACTGTACTGCCAGAAAACTATTTTTAGACCTGGTCTGCAGTTGCACAGTTGTTGCTTCTGTCTTGTCTAGAGGAAGCAAGGTTACCCTACCGAGACTTTGCCCTTCTCTCAAGGGTAAACTAAAATCCATTCAACTTAAACATATGCTGTAAACCCTGCACATTAGTGGCTGTGATGGAAATATTATGTTGTTTATTTATAACAAGATATCCATTTGGGAAAGTGAAATAGATAGACATATCTGAAACCTATTGCCTCTCCATTCTCCTCCTAAAGTAATTGTCTTTGTGCCTAAAACTTGAAAGCTTGTTTTGCTGGTACCATGGCAAAGTAAGTGAATGTCTCTCCATAGAGTAGATCTCTGCTGCATATAACTCCACAACAAGCAGTTTGTTAAAAGTAGTGCAAACATTCAACCCGAACCTATATTGCCCCAAAGAAATCCACAGAAATGTTTCTGATTACAGGGGTTGTTTGTCAAACAGAGATGCTCATATTGGTGGGAGATAAATAAATAGTAGAGTTGGAGAAAAAAATAGTAATTTAATCTAACTAGGTATAGTTAGACAGGCATAAACATACAATGACAGAGATGTGCAAGGATCCACACATGCTCATGCCCATGCACACACACATATACAAAGTAATTTTAAAATTGACTGTGTACATAGTGAATGTGTTTTATCCTGACTCTGCTTTTACAAATTTCAAAGATTCAGATAAATCCTTTTTAAACACCAGCTTTTGCTAAATGCTAAAACAAGGAACTGAAGATGGAGGAAACTGAAAGGTAGGAAGCAGAAAACCTGAACAAAAAATCCTTTGAGACTTTCTGCTGTATGATATATGAGCCTCTAAAGTAAAAGAATGTATTACACAATTCTAGTTCTTCTATCATTAAACAATCATCTTCTCTGGTCTTCTAATAGTTTTCTTTTCTATGTTGCTCATGCAAATGTTCTTAAGTTAAAGTGCCAGCATTACATCCAAAAGCAACACCCAGTGATTTACAAAGACCTATCTAGCTGTGGTATTTCTTGCTATTTCCTGGTATTTCTTTGGAGGGATCCTGTACAGTCCTCACATTAAATCCATTTTGATGGAGTTTATACACACACTAGATATAGGAATTGACCTTGTCAGTCTTTAAAATAAGCTGGTTTGCCTCCCAATTAACTTAATCAAAGTATGAAATTGTTCTTTGTAGCTTATGTAGAAAAGCAGTGAGAGGTGCAGTAACAGACAGCTAGTTGATCTTGCAAGATTTGATGAAGTCTGCAACCAGCTGTCATATAAAATGTTAAGAAAAACAGCCAGAACAAAATCTTAGCAGCAGGTGATGAAGTCGTCACACTGAAATTTTATTTTTAATTATTCTGGCTCAAAATTCTGAACAAGACCACGACTTCTCTGAAACAAAAGAATACAGACAGCAGTCACATCTAGGTTTCTGGATTAGGAAGCTGAATATGAGTCTTTTGCTTCATGCCTTACTATAAAAGAAGACAGACATAATGAGTGAAAAAATAGTAGTAGTAATAAAAATGTGTGTACATAAATGTATGTGAAAACACGTTGCCTCTCTTTTTGCAATCACTTATTGCTGATCTCCAGTCTATTTAACCCAAATCTGAGCACTTATCTGCATTTTGTTCTCATAAACTTGGGAAAAACAAAAAATAAAAGGGAATGTTATGTAATGACCATAAAGGATGGTATTGCTCAGTGTGAAAAAGACAACAAATGAGAGCAGGACATGGCTGATGGATTTCTTGGCAGCTAGGACTTACCGTGAATGGGTTTCCTTGGGCTTGGCACCACAAGTGAGTCTACCTACCTTTTAGCAGTAGGAAGAAAAAGCTAGGAGGTAGTTTTTATTCAGATAATTATGGGAACAAATCAAATGTACCCTTGAAAACATGCCTATCCAAAATTAATGACAATAAACACTGATAATCCTGAACTAGAACAGCACATTCAGGATATATAATTATTTTTCTAAGTTTACATTGAACTTATAAACTCAGAGAGGCCATGTGAGAAAATGAAAAAAAGGTGCATTGAAAAATTTTAAACAGTTGTGGCTTTACTAACATATGTCTGTTCTGGCAGAGAGAAACATGTATTGCATATACAAATGCCCAGGATATGTTTTGCTTGAAGTTCAAAGCCCAAGCTGTCACATTTCTGTGGTCATTTGCAGTGCCTGAAAAACAGGGTTCATATGCAAACAAATCTTGAGACAGGCACCTTGGAAAAAAGACAGGTAGGCAAGCAGGGACTAAGAGGAGCTTGAGAGACGCAAAACTAAAATATGCCAAGAGATTTTAAAAGTTTGTGTCAGCTTCTGTCCTACTTTACTAAACATGATGAATTCAAGCAAGCTAGTGTGCATAAACTGAAGGAAAACTTTCTCTCCTCCAAAACGGGGCTCAGCCACTGCAGATCGAGGAGCATCAAAACCAGTAATACTTTTGCTCCTTTGGCTATTTACCTCCTTTCTATTTAAACACACACTACAGACAGGACTGTGACTACCATGATTAGAAACAGCATCACATCATCATCCCATCATATTCCTCCCTAGTCTTTCTTTCCACAGTAAATTCTGTTGGATGCTTCCTTTGATATACAAGTGTATTTTTCTCAGTGAGAGTCCTCCCATTCACTGTGCACATCATACATCATTGCTTAACACATCCCCCCAAATATGCTGACGCTTCCCAAGGGCTGTCTACTGGCACCTTATCTGTTGTTTACATAACTGCATTCCTGGTATTGAACACTCCCTCTACTTGGTGTTTCTAGTTGTATAAAGAGATACGGTACAATACCCTTAAATTCTCCATCTTAATTAAAGAATTTCCCTTGTTGTGTTAAACAGTGATCTATTCCCTTTCAACCTTGAAATTGTAAATGCAGAATTGTTCCAATCAATCAGACTAAGACCTTTCATGGTACAGCAAATTTTGACTCTGCCTGACCTACACTCTGGGTATGTGAAGCTCAACTCCTTTCCACAGTGTCTTGGTTTAAGGCAGTTTAAGAGGCAGACATTCCAAAATTAGTTACTTCCTCTTAAGTTTTAAACAATCCCTTTCCTCCAATAAGGAGAGATAAATACAAGTAGATAAAAGTGAAAAAAATAACAGTTTACTGAAAACAGAAACAGGAACAGGCAAAACATAACAGTAGCAGTCACTAGTTACAAAGTTGCTGAAATCCTCCTGACTTCCTGGGAACAAAGAAAAACTCAAAACTCAAGATGGCGGCCTCCACAGCCGAGGGTGTGTGGGGAGACGAAGGGCAAAGATGGTGACAGCCCTCCCTCCACACCCTTTATCTCTCCATTGGCAGCAGCTCTCTTGGCAAAGGCGGATGGCACACTCCAGTGGCTGGTTCCAGCCGATGTCAGCAGTGCAGCCTCCAAGCCACTAGTGTTGGTGCTGCTGTCTTGCGTCCCCGTCCCGATGTGGGGGGAGGAAGAAAAATGGACTCTGGAGCACCAACAAGCAGTGGCCTTGACCCCAACTGGCTCCAGCTTTGGGGGGCCAACAGATGTTGCAAAATTCACTCTTGAAACAGTTTCTGATTGCAAAATGCAGGTTCTTGGGTTGCTACTGTTGCCACCCGGAAATCTGTCTGAAGCAATCCTCGGGATAAAAACCAAAAAAAAATCGGAGGACAGCCTCTTCCAGCACTGCCTCAACTCTCTGTCCCAGCAAGAACAAAATGGAAAGAGCCAGAGGCTAGAATCAAGAGAGGTCTGCTTGGGCGACCTGACTTTTAAAAAAGCCTGGGCAGCCCCTCAGTCACACAGCTGGTTCCTGTAGAGACAATAGCAATTTTGGACACAGATAGATACTGAATACAACATTTTGAGTTACCCAGTACACCCCATGATCTGACTTAGTGACTAGATCTGTACTCTAGGTAGTCTTATCTCTGCCATTTTGGGTCTATGTTACAGACAGATTGTCTCTAGCTCCGGCTTTTGCTGTTCCTCATTGGACTTCCCCGATCGACCCTAAATATGACTTGTTGCTTCAGCCTGGATGAATGATCCCTGGATTGCCAACTGATTCTGTAACCACCCCCAGTTTGGCCCAGCTCAGAGCTTGCAGAAGCCTCCTCAATGAGCCCCCATCTTGCACTGGAGCCACTTGCAACTCCCAGCTTGGCTCCCTCACAGAGCAACCCTGTTTGTGCTGCTTTCTGTCTTCTGCTCTCCCCAGGCAATTACTGTGGTACCATTCATTACTGTGGTACCACTAGAGCTGTTGACATGCAGCAGACACAAAAGAAGATCATCTCTTTTTCCGCATGACCTAGCCATATTTTACTCTTGCAGCTGTGCTCCCAGAGCTGAGCATGTCCAAAATACAAGACTGCAACAAAGCAGTACACTGAAATGGCATAACCATTGAATGAGACTGAAGAGTTCTTGAGGGCATGTGTGACAAATAAGCACTAACACATTCCTCTTTACCACTTTTGATATTTTCTGTCCAAAACTTTGTATCTTCTACTAGGAAAAACTAGTAGAGCTTTTGTTGACCATGCTTCTTTTGTGATAATGTTAGATTGAGGCATAAAATAACCTGTTAAAAATGTAAACATTTTTTAAAAAATCCTTTTTCCCAAACTAGGGAAAAATAAAGTCAGAATATACAAAATGTTCATGGTGCAGAAATCCTTTCTTAAATATCCAAAGCAAATTAAATCAATTTGTTTTTTCTCAGGAAATCATAATGTTCTACTTCAGTAAGAATAGTTTTCCAAGTTAGCTGCCTTAAGAATGAGATTTAAAAAGAAAGAAATTGCTTTCTACTACAAAACTGGAAACTTTAAGTTTAACAATTGCAAGCAGGAGTTTTATAAAACCAGATTTTTTTTCATGTTAAATTATTCACATGTTTTCTGTGCTGCCAGTTGGTGAAGTCTATTCTCTAGCACCAGACTTTTTCAAGACTCTACAGAAATAGCTTAAGGCACTCACCTAGCAGAGACAACTCCAGAGTGGAACCTAGCATTTAAAAGCTAGTTTGAAGGGCAAGCATTTGAGATGCTGGAGACACAAGAGCTGTACTATAGTCCCCAAATGACCACAACTAATCGTCACAGACAAAGATTAGAGCTGTTTGTCAAGCACTTGCACATTAAGCCTCATCTTTATAGAGAAGCACAAACTCACTACCATGTTTGTCATGTGAAGAGACATCCCTTTGATATCCTATTATTTGGCATCTCTACATCAGTATCTATTCAAATATTTAACAAATGTGCCAATTTCTCTCCTGAGCAGAGTATACAGTAAAATACAGCAATTAACAAATCAGCTAAGGGGAAAAACAAAGGGCAAAGAAACAAAACAAACCCAACATTCTGAGCAATCTTTTCAGTCAGAGGCCAGATTTTCCTTTAGAAAGAAGGTTTATCAGAGTTTGGGGTGACACTGCAGTTTCTTTGGGATCTTGTCTCAGTTGCCACAAGGGAAATGGTAAAAGTCTATTGCAGGCCATATTTTTAATTACCAGCTTAGTTCTTTTTTAAATATCATTTATTATTTAAAACACTTTTTTTGGCTCTTGCTGTATTTGAGTTGCATTCAAGACCTGCCAGTTAGGAATAAAAATTGGCAGTTGAAAGGCAGACAGTGTTAGCTTTTAGAAAGGTTACTAATCCTTTACCTCCTTGTGTGAGAAAATACAACACCCAGGAACTGGGAGGCTAAATCAACTGTGCTCTTTACTTATTGTGACTGATGCTGTGACAGCTCTCTCCCATGTGAGACAATGCTATATCATTAACATAGAAGTGTGCTGAGAAAAACAGAACCAAAATGTCACAACTGACACTGCAAAAACTCCAGTGGGGCAGGCATTCACAAATCTTGGTTTTGGGAATTAAACACAAAGATAAAATATTAATTTATGCATTCATTCTCCAGAAAGACACACTCTGGTAATTTAAGAAACACCAGTGTTTATAGAAGAAGGAATGGAAATTGGGACTTCTGGAATGGATTAATAGTCATCAGAAAGTGGTTTGGTACAGTGGTGTTGTTTTGGCAAAACATCTACTATCAACTTTCTCTGCCATGTGATGCCAATATACTTGATCCAAATTTCACAATATTTATCCTTCAGTGGAGAAAGCTCTTTATTTTCAAAGTCTTTCTTATACACTTGAAAGAAATAAAAGGGCAAACTTAATTTCTATAGTGAATAACATTAAAAATACTGATTTTCTATAAGACCAAACAGAATTTTATACATAGATTTTTAAAAAGCACTCAGCATTTTACAGAAATTTATGCCAGCTGTCATAGGGAGCAAAATCCCTGTAGTACCTAAGGGTTGGAAAGTACTCTTTGTTGTTACTTGAAATAAAGTTTTTCAACAACAAATGCAACCCGTTGTTTTTCTGTTTTGGGTTTGGGTTTGTTTTTGTTTCTAATGAAGGGTTACACTGGAAGGCTTCTTTTGTGTGTGGTTCTAAACAGAAAATAAGTAGGTAAATTATGTCTGTCTCTATGTAATTTGAGAAGAATCATGCTGGACTACTTTGTTGCTGGATGTTCATTGGAGTGGTAGCAAACTAGAAATCTATCACCTCCTTTTGTTTCTTTGCCAGAAACATTACCATAAAAAATGGATCACATGGATTAAAGAGTTTGTTCTTATAACACAACCATTAAAATATACTCTATAGTGAGACACCCTGAGTTTTTCTGAAGCAATTTTCATAGTTTCCTTCAAATATCCCAGGATGCACATACTGTATAGGCTGCTGGTAAAACACATTGCAAACAAAATCCCCTTTGCTTTTAAAACTGCATATTTATTTCACATGCTATTGAGCACTCTCATTATTGAGTTTTCGTACAAAAGTAGGGAAAGGAGACTAAATTTTTATTAAGTCTTGCTTTGGATATGCTGTGCAACTTGACAGTTTCTAGTCCTCCAGACGACAAGGTTGCTTCTTATGTGTGGGCTGGACTATTTATAAAGTAACAGAGTTTTACAAAAACAGGTATGTCAAGCCTGGCACTAAAATTACCAGAAGTGGACAAGTTAGAAAAGAACTAGTATCACCAAAATCACACAGAGAAATGTACATGTGTCCTGTTCAGAGCAGTTACGACAGTTATTGCATGTTTTTCATTATTTTTCTGAGGGCTATACCACTAGAAGGTAACTCCGTATATAAAGAACATCCTCTCTTGTGCTAACTCAAAGAAATCAAAATTGCACATAACAGTCATTTTTCTCTTTTTTAGCTGACCATGGAAACACAAAGTGACTTGTAATCACAAAAACTGTGCTGTGCGCTTGACGTCACCATTCAGTTTGCTGGTAAACAAGGTCTTACACATATTTCATCTTGATGATGGCAAATAGTTTATATAGGACAAAATTGCCAACAGCTCCTTCCTTTCTTTTCAGATCCTGTTCAATCTTCCAATTTATTTCCTATTTAAGAGTGTAGTGTGCAATTTCCTGTCTTTAAGGGGGAAAGTGTTTGATGGAACAGATGCACATAGTAGAAAATTCTTGGGTCTACTATTCACACCTAAATTTGTTACAAAATGATGAAGGAAATCTCTGTTTTAAAGACTTTATAAATGATACATCAGAATGACAATTTTAGGATTTTATTCTTCTTACCTAGTAAAGCACACTTGCTAATATACACTGAACTTCACTAGAGTTAGAAATAATTATTGTGTTTCTTTTTTTTTTGCCCATAAATGCTTTTAAACTATCTTTAAAGTAACATTCTTTGACCAGGATACATTTTCTGTGAAGCCTCTATAATATACTTTCATTGACATAAACATGTACAAAGTAAAACCATTAAAGATGTGTTATGTTGTAATTTTCCTTGAATAATATTCTGTGGATTGCCCAGTTCCAAAGACCTCATTTGTACTGGAAAGGCTGACTTGTGCATGTGAATAAATATTGATACTAAGGAGTAAATGTTACATGAAGTCAAATGGTTCTAGCTATTCTGGACATAAGGAGACAGAATCAATGAGAATTTAGCTGTGTTTACTCACCTCAGAGTCAAAATTCAAGTAAATATAAGAAAACACACAGTCAAACTTGCCACAGAAACTTGCAGGACCAGCACTGGCAGTTTCCCAGTACACTTTTCTCCTCTTTATTCAGGTAGCTCCACCTGTATCAACAAAAAAACCCCAGTTTGAACATTAGGGACAAACAATTTTTTTAGACTTTTCTCAATTACTGTTCTTGCCCATGACAGAGTTGTTGGAACTAGATGATCTTCAAGGTCCCTTCCAACCCAAAGCATTCTATGATTCTGTTATTCTATATATATATAATTTGTCCTTTCATCCATGCTTTTGAACTATTTCAATTATTTTGTGTATTAAAATTGAAAATAAAAGCAGTAATAGACTGATAGCATCTAGTGACATGTTTGCATTAGCTCTGAAAGATCGTATTTTTTTCTGTAGCATCTAAATCTCACAATTCTTTGTTGTAATAGTTAATTGCAGTCAGCATCCAGTTATATTCATTGTAAATATTATTTGAATAATGTTATTATGTACTAAGATGCTTATTCTAATTTATTCCTTTGCCAGCCTGACTACTGCTGCAATTTTGTTCTCATTACCACAGTATGATTTTTATTGCTCAAAATTTCACAATAAAAAATGCAATACTTATTTTTAAGGGAAAACAATTTCTCCAGTAAAGGTAGATTTATACTCTGGGATAATAAATTGAAGGGAAAAAAATTCCAGGGCCTTTTAAACTCTCAAATTAAGAAATTTTGTTGTATGTCCATCAGTATATATTGTGAGGAAAAAGAAAAGAAACATGAAGTTATTTATACCTAAGCAAATTTTACAGGGAAATGCAATATTTCTGTCTTCACCATTCCAAGAGAAGCAGATGATTTCTCACTGTCATCTTTAGGCATTTAAATGAAGGCTTTACACTGGAAAGTTGGGATCACAACATACTCACGAGAGAGAGGCAGATGCCTACAGAATGTGTTTGAGGGCACCACAGTTGCAAAACTAGATGATGACTGTTTCCAGCACTCTAAATAGCTCCTCGGAGATACAAAACTCACTCTGGGAAGTGGTGGAAGATATTTGGTCCCTAAAGTAGGCACTTGTTTTGACTAGTATATATATACCCCTCTTTCCTCCACATAATGTTAAAATACAGACTTTTGCTTCCACATACTGGACAAGGAGTTGTATTTAAAAGTATTTGAGCAAGTAAAAAAGGATTGTGGATTATAGCTCAAGGGATGACCATTTCTAGGGTAAGTAGTCTCTCCTCCAGATCTAAATGGATCATTTAGTCAGATAGTCATTAACAGACCTGCAGCCCAGTAAGAGTCTACACTGGGGTATGTTTATCCTGATGGAACTGTAGTCCACCACAGTGGAACAAGCAGCTGAAAAGTGTCAGTAGGCAGGAGTGGCAGTGAGCAACTGAGCTGAGTGATGAAGCTGATATCCTTGAGGGCATGGATTTCATCCAGTGGGACCTTGACAGGTTTAAGGAATGAGCCTATCTGAACACCATGAAATCTAACAAGTGCAATACCCTGCATGTGAAGCAAGGACAAACTCAGTATCAATACAAACTGAGGGACGAATGGATTGAGACCAGCCTTATAGAAAGCAACTTGAAAATACTGTTCCATGTAAAAGTGGACATGTGCTGGCAATCTGTGCTTGCAACCCAGAAAGACAATGGTTGCCTGGGTTGCAGAGAGAGAAGCTTGCCCAGTGGGTAGAGGGAGGTGGTTCTCCCGTTCTGCTTTGCTCTGGTAAAGCCCCACCTGGAGCACTGCATCCAGCTCTGGTGTCTCCAGCACAGGAAAGACATGGACCTATTAAAACAGGTCCAGAAGTGGGCCACGAAAGATGGTTGGAAAACCTTTCTTTGATGAAAACATGAGAGAGTTGGATTTGTTCCTGGAGAAGAGAGTTTTTGGGATACCTTATTGCAGTCTTTCTTATAAATGGCCCTAAAGGCATATTGCAAGAAATTCAGCAAGAGGCTTTTTACCAAGCCCTATAGTGACATGAACATGAGACATCATTTTAAACTGGAAGTGAGTAGATTTAGATGGGATATAAGGAAGAACTTTTTTTATGATGAGGGTGGTGAGACATTGGCACAGGTTGTCCAGAGAAGTTGTGGATCCTCCTTACCCAGAAATGTTCAGGGTCAGGTTGATTGGGGCTTTGAGCAACCTGGTCTAGTGAAAGATGTCCCATTGGAGGGGAATTTGAGTAGGTGATTTTTGAAGGTCTCTTCCAGCCTAAACTTTTTTCTATGATTCTTCTAATTCAGGTCTATTTTAATAGGCAATATATTAATTTTACCCAAGCTGAGTCTGGTTTGCCTATGATGGCATTTGATACTTGATTTCCTTGTCCTTATCTTGACCCACAAGCTTTTGTTCATCTTATTTTCTCTCCCTGTCCTGTTGTGGAAGGGGAGGGAGAGAGCACCAGTGTGGGTATCTGGCAGCCAGCCAAGATCAACCCGCTATACTCTATCTCTTGAAAACAGTCCAAATTGACCTTAACTGATATATCTGGCATTATAAACTTCAAATAAAATTTTGTCTGAAAAATATTAGTAGCAGCTTTGCTCTTTAATTAATAAATTTCTACTGCCTGTCATGTCTATTTTAACTAATCAGTTGTGCCTTAATGGTTTTTATTAGGAAAGGTTGCACCTTTTCTGCCTATAGGAAGTTTTACCACCTATATGGAGATCAACTAATATAGTCCAGGATAAAGCAAATCATTAAGGAAATCCTCAAGTGGTTGATGACAACCCCTCCATAGCTGTTGTATGACAAAACTGGGGAAAACTGGGTAATCACACGATTGCCTGTAATGTCACCGAATGAAACCTGCATCAAGAAACTTAAGATTGGCAAGAATTTTAATTTAATTACATTTAATTACTTCACTTTCTCTCCATAGCTTTTCTTTGAAAAAAAAAAAATCGACAGTTCAAGTTAAAACACATATGAGCTTCCGGCCATGCCTTCAGTGTATATTAATCCACTCATGATTACCCCACATTCCTGTAGCCAATATGTTTATACTATCTCTACTTATTCTTGCACTTTTTCTCTGTAAAAGAAAGACAAAACAAAATTGACTTAAAATTTACATAGTGGAGAGATTCACCTAATTTGAGACTACATGTACCACCTGCCATTTATTTCAGGTTCTTTATGAGTAGAAATAGAGTGAATGGAATTCAATACATGAAGACAGAATCATTTTACTGAGCTAAGTATATGACAGCAGGTGCCTGGGAAAAATTGCTATGACAGTGTACCTAGGAAGACATGAAATCTACATTGTCTCATGTAGATTAGGAGGGAGAGAAAATTGATATTATTTCTGTTATCTAATCTTTTTTTCCACAGCTGATTTGCAGGGTATATTTCCAGGGAATTGAAGGCTCAGAAAAAACGTATTGGGAGATAGAGGATCAAAATGGTAGTAGAACAACCACATATATCAAATTCCACATAAACAACAGGCAAACACTAAAAGGTTTGATTTAGACATTTCCTTTCGCATTTGGGAACAGATTCAAATCTGCCTAAGCAAAGGGGGGGGGAAAAAATCAGTGTTCTGTGGTTCAGTTCTTTAAAAAATCCTTTCATATAAGAATCTCAATATAATTTACTCACCATTTTTATTACATACCTACATATTGGAGATAAGCACTGGGACTTCAAAAATTAGGTTGATCACAATGCAAATATGTAGGTTTGGATGCCCATATTTTCAACTGGTTCTCTGATCCAAAAATGTTGGTGTATGATTTTGAGAAGCATAATTTTAGATCATGTCATTTGAATAATTTTTTAACTCTGCCATTGAGTCTCTTCACTTTGAAAACCACAATTTCCTCGAATTCTAAGCATCCAAATGCAGTATTGGACTACAGAAACTTTTTTTAGGCCTGCATGATTAACCTTTGTGTTCAGTAAAGATCAAAAGTACAGACAACACCTCTCAAATATTAAGTGAATGTAAGAATAGATATACAAGAAAGTATGTGAATAACCTCAGTATACCTACTGGTTGTGAAAGCATCAGTATAAACCTAATTAGGCGTGTAATTAACCTCCCGAACCACAGTTTTAAAGTTATTTCATAAATCATTCCTAGTGTAATTTGAAAACATAGAGCCTCTGTTTAGCCTCACATTGTCGCAAGCTGACACAAAAGAAAGACACACACACCTGTTGAAAAGAGAACAAAGAAGTGGGCCCTAACTGTGCCAATCTTTATTTTATATGTCTCTTAGAAACCACAGTGGATTGGAGGGAGAACTCGCCGCCCTTCAATCACACTGGTCAAAGGAAATATCCATCAAACTTCTCTGCCCAGGAGAAAGGAATGTAAATAATAAACTACAGTTACAAAAACATGGTTATGTTTACAGAGAATGTGTGAGAAACAGTTGCAGAAGAATGAAAACATCAAGAACTGCAAAACTTAGGGCAACATCACATAATAGTGAAACCTTTGTAGCCTGAGAGTAGAGGTGCAGCATGCCATCTCTTCTTAGCAGCCACAACTCTGCCTTTTTCCTATCCTGAACAAAGAAAGAAGCTGCTCAGCACAGTGCAGCATTATCATGAAAGATGTGTGGTAGGTGTAACAAGAGTTTGGTTGCAACCAATTCTTTAAGGAGAGAGTAGTTGTTCTGCTAGGGAGGGAGGCCAGAATTTCACAGGGACTGTGAGAAAGCATCCCCAAATGAGATCCTGCTTGGATAGTACTACACTGATGTTAAGTACTTACTTTAGAATATGGTTGTTGTTTCAAAATTCCTTTGACAGGTTGAGTTATTTTTAAGTTACGAGACACCACAGTTCTTCATAACCCACATAGTTTCTGCCTACAATTCTCAGTTTATTATAATACTCAGTAGCTGTTAAAAACACTGTGACTGGATATATTAAAATTTTAGTGAAACTGAGTCTCTAAGGGAACCAGATATTTCATCTCAGACATGGATAAGTAATACCAAAATCAATGGAAGATATTCCTTCTCTCCCTGCCCCCATATTTCCCTTCACACTCACACACTCATCACTAAAACAATTTTTATCCTACACATAATTTGAAGGCATTACTATTCTTTTGTTAACATAAGAAAAGTGAGTTTATAAAGACATGTTATAAATAACCAATAACTTTAGTTTCTTTAATATACCAAAAGCTAAAGTTGCATTGCTAACAAGTTTTCGTCATATCTGTAAAAACACATTTGGCTTGCAGCTCCTTAGAGAGATAATTCAGTGAAGAAAAGTGAATTTCAATGGCCTGAGCAGATGTATAAATTTCTACACGTATTGGGAACTAAATAAATATTTATAGAATACGGAGTGTTATTGAGAAAGAAGTGATCAATAGTTAACCCATGTAAGCACAGTTAACTATTGAGAAGCAGAAGACGTTAATCACAAAACCGGAGGAAGAGGATTCCTTTAATCCTGTCAAGATAAGAAGGACAATAATCTATCAGAAACAAGCACAGAAAACCACTAAGTCATTCCACAGAAGACTGCAAATGCTCCAGGAAGTCAGGTTAAAAGGGCAAGCACCAAAAAGACCCCCAAGGAAGATGAGGATCCTTCATCTGCACAACCATTGGGAGACACAGCACATGCGTGACGTGTATGCTAATGAATGAAGGACTTCTGAGAAGTATAACTGCACCTATCCCAAGGAATGTGATGAATATTCATGAACTGTACCCATAATACTGTGCTGTAAGAAGTGCGGTGTGTGTGTTTGGAGGAAAGAACCTCCACACTCGGTACGCACCGAAATAAAGCAAATACCCGCTTCTCTGACTCTGTCTCATAGGTGTCCATAGACCCCAGTTGGGCAAATCATTATAACCATGGAGTTCCCAGTCAAATTTTGGTCTCCTTCCTAATATTGGTAAAGATAACAGAATTTCTAAATATTCAAAAGCAGAAAAAAAAAGAACTTTAAGAAATCTAGGAGTTTGATATAATAAATATAAAGTCTTTCAAATGGAGCAACTTTCAGAACTCCTGGGAAACCTATAGAGCAAGTCAGTTGAAACAGCAGGGATGGCAGTGCTAGCTATCAGGCAGATCATGATTAGTCTGATTATGCATCATCCTGAACTGTACCCAATAGTGTTGTTTTACACTATCTGTTATGAAAAGCAGAGTTGTTCAGAAATATAGACAGGGCTACTGCATTCTCTTCTATCAATATTCTCCTCTGCCTCTGTCAGACCTGATGCTGTGGTTTAACCCCAGCCAACAACCACATGGCTGATCACACCATCCCCACTGACCCCCCATG
The DNA here is from genome assembly GCA_013398175.1 of Climacteris rufus. Classification (NCBI taxonomy): domain Eukaryota; kingdom Metazoa; phylum Chordata; class Aves; order Passeriformes; family Climacteridae; genus Climacteris; species Climacteris rufus. Next base: position 519,032 of record VZRZ01005132.1, on the reverse strand, counting down.
CTGAAGGGGAGGAGAATAGAAGAGAAAAGAAAAACTTTGTGGGTTAAGATAAGAACAATTTAACAATTGAAACAAAAACCAAACAAAAAACAACCCCAGTTTACAAATTGAATGTGACATTCTATGGTATGGGAAATCCCTTTGCTCAGTTCAGGTCAGCTGTCCTGGCCACGTGTTGTGGATTTGGGTATCTCAGGGAATTTTTCTCCCAGCTGTTACCTGAAAGGAAGACTATGTGAGGGGAGGGGTTTGTCCAGGAGACAAATAGAGGCAAATAAAAAACAAAATAAAATGGCCAAGCACTCCTACACACTGCAGTACTGGCTTGGCCAGAGGAAGGAGAGTTTGGGAGTTTTGGCTGGGGAGTGAGCTCTCTGGCTTGGGAGCTTTTTGCTGGGAATTGCAGTAAAGCCTCAAGAGGTGCTGGGCGGACAGGGCTGCTCTTTGCCCTTTCTGGCTCAGTGCTCTGCCCTCTTTTCACCCTTTCTGCCAGCTGCCGGTGGGTGATACCGAGGGCCATTGGTGCCCGATGGGATGTGCCCTCCTTCACTGTTTGCTGCCCGCTGCCGGGGGCGGTGCCCAGGCGGATTGCCGCCCGTGAGGTGACAAGAAGGAGCGGCCTCCCCTCCCGCCCCTCGCCCTCACTGCCATGGCCCCCTGAGGGGCGGCCGCGCTGGCGCCAGAGCGCCCCCTGCAGGCGCAGGGAGCCCCCGCCCCGCCCCACTGGGGGCACCAGCGCCCCCGGCGGCCGCGGGCAGAACTGCAGCAAAGGGGTGAGCGCGCTCGGCAGGTGGGAGAACTGCTGCTGCTGTCCTCTGCTGCTGTTTGTTCTTCAGTCTGCCTTACATATACACACACATTCTAGTAAAGAACTGTTATTCCTTTCTCCATATCTCTGCCTGAAATCCCCATAATTTCAAAGTTATAATAATTTGGAGGGAGTGGCACATTTTTTCCGTTCCAGGAAGGTTCCCATATTCCTTGGCAGACATCAGTCTTTTAAACCAGGACACCACACTCCTTGCCATCTTCTTGTGCAGCTCCTCACTGGCAGAGCACAGGAAACTGAAAAAGCCTTGACTCAGAGTAAGGATTACTGAGCAATAACTAAAATATCAGTGTGTTATCAGCATTATGCATATACTAAATCCAAAACACAGCACTGTACAAGCTACTAAGAACAGAACTCCGTCCCTACTGAAAACAGAACACCTGAAGATAGTAAGGCATCCAAATAGAGTTAGGCTGTTTTATTTCATTATGTCTGACTCTATCGCATGTATTTCATTTGTTCAGCCACTGTTCAAAGTCTTGCAATTAGATTTTAACACTTTGATAAGGACAGTAGAACAGAACAGCATTTTAGTCTGATAAGACAGTAGAACAGAACAACATAGCCTTGGAGAAGTAGATAAAGAATGTAACTTAGGCAAGCAAAATACATGCAAAATGCAAGCAGGATGCCAGTTCAGTTCTGCAAGGCTGACAAAGTAGAAGGTATGTAAAACAGTGACATTGCACTTACTCAACAGTGGGGGTCGAGGAACAATCACCTAAAAAGAACACTGGACATTGAAGACCATCGAAGACCCCCCAAAGGATATAAAGACTTCTAATAAGGGGTGTGACTATGTAAAATAAAGTAATATATAAACATCAAGTAAACAGGAATAGCTAATGAATATGTAATCATATGTGTGTATGACAAATCCTCTGTTCACCCGATATTCAGGGCACTTCATTAGATAAAAGATCTGTCCAGTGACCAGTACATTACAATAAAAATTGCCTGGTTTTTAATACTCAAAAGTGTTAGTTTCTATCTGCCTGACTTTGGTATCATCTGCAAATCTGAATATACAATTCTGAATGCAGCTTGAATTGAGACCTTTTGAAGTCTTCTCAAATTTCATAAATTCCATCACCAGTGATATATCAGAGTAATGGTCTATGGGAGTCCACTATAGATACTTCCCTAAACATAAAATTTCGTGGCTCTCGATATTAAGTGCAGTCCACCAGGTGGTGTAAACTTTGATTGTGTCCATAGGGAGGTACAAAGGCAGAGAAATTTCTTCAAAGAAACTGGTTATTCAGCACAAGTGGGGTTTTGCCAGGTCTCTCCTGGCATGCAGCAGACTAAATAATCCAGTTTTAAACAATTACTGTTTCTGCCAGCTCTAATTTTGTATAATACACTGTGGTGATCAAGGAGGTTTTTCTACACAAATTACCAGTTTTGAGCAACAAAAGTCTGTGATTGTTTCGAAAAGCAGGGATTTTTGAATGCTCTTTGAGAACAACATATTTTTGATTTGAATGATTGCTCATGGAAGACGAGCTTAACATCCTTCACAGAGACTACACCTTACCATGCCAGCCCCAGGAGAAATGGCAAAAGCAGTGCTATGGCATCATCATTAGCTTAATGTAATTGCTAAAGCCAGTATCCATAGGTCCTGATAAGGAATGTCTGAGGTTTTCTCACCAGTAGTTTTCTTTTTTTATTTCCCTAGATATTTTTGACATTGAGAATTTTTATTCACAGGTTGCTGTTGTCTAGGAGATGGGGATGAGCCTTTGCAACAGAAACTGAAAAAGAGAAAGAGAGAAAATGAGTGCAGAAATTGAAATGACAGCTTTGGTGATGGCTTTTCTTCATCTGGTCAACTGTACTATGATGCAGCTTAGTGAGCAGTTTCCACTGTACGTCAGAAAAAATATGAAGGAAGGAACAATGAGTATGTATTTCTTTCCTCCTTGTAGTGCAGCATATGATATCTTTAATGATGTTTAATTTGATGAAATAAAATTTGTATGAAATGTTCCTTGTAATAGAAGTTTTCATTGTATATGATGTTTTAAAGTAGTGGTGTATATAAAAATATGTCAGCATTTAACCTTCCAGGATACAAGAAGTAATCTAAGAGAAAATTATCAGTATGAATAACGCCTATCATGTCTTGCTCAACTCATTTATTACATGTTTTTTATCTGTTCAACTGGAACAATACAGCATAAAACTAGTTGTGTACATGTGTTGTAAACTGTTTCCCAAACACAACTCTTTTTGTCTCATGTTTTGAAGAATGTATAGAATCATAGAATCATAGAATGGTTTGGTCTGGAAGGGATCTTAAAGTTCATCTAGTTGCAAAACCCCTGCCATGAGCAGGGACACCTTTCACTAGACCAGTTTGCTTAGAGCCCAGTCCAACCTGGCCTTAAACAATTCCAGGAATGGTACATTCACAGGTTCTCTGGGCAACCTGTTCTGGTGCCTTATCACCTCATAGTAAAGAATATTTTCCTAACATCTAATATAAACCTACTCTTTATCAATGTGAAGCTGTTTCCCATTATTCTGTCACTACATTCTCTGTAAAATATCCCTGTATATCTTTCTTGTAGGCTTCCTTCAGGTACTGGAAGGCTTCAATGAGGTCACCCATAAGCCTTCTCTGTTGGCTAGACAAACCCAATTCTCTCAATCTTTCCTCATAATAGAGGTCCTCCATTCCCCTAATCAACTTCATAGCCCTCTTCTGGAATCCATCCAACAGGTCAACGTTCTTCCTGTGTGGAGGACCCCAGAGCTGGATGCAGCATTCCAAGTGGGATCTCACCAGAGCACAGTGGGTGAATCCTCTCCCTCACCCTACTGCCCATGTGCTTTTTATGCAGCCCAGGACACATTTGGCTCTCTGGGCTCCAAGTGCACGTTGCCAGATCATGTCCAGTCTCTCAACCACCAGCACCCCCAAGTCCTTCTTGACAGGGTTGCTCTTGATCTGCTCATTCTGCAGCCTGTGCTGATACTGGGTTTGTCCCAACCCAGGTGCAGCACCTTGCACTTGGTCTTCTTGAAACTCATGAGATTCCCATGGACCCACTTTTTAAGCTTTTCCAGGTCCCTCTGGATGGCATCCTGTCCTTCAAGTGTGTCAACTGCACCACTCAGCTTGGTG
>VZRZ01005132.1:489337-513619 GCA_013398175.1 Climacteris rufus | reverse complement strand
ATTCTCTGTAAAATATCCCTGTATATCTTTCTTGTAGGCTTCCTTCAGGTACTGGAAGGCTTCAATGAGGTCACCCATAAGCCTTCTCTGTTGGCTAGACAAACCCAATTCTCTCAATCTTTCCTCATAATAGAGGTCCTCCATTCCCCTAATCAACTTCATAGCCCTCTTCTGGAATCCATCCAACAGGTCAACGTTCTTCCTGTGTGGAGGACCCCAGAGCTGGATGCAGCATTCCAAGTGGGATCTCACCAGAGCACAGTGGGTGAATCCTCTCCCTCACCCTACTGCCCATGTGCTTTTTATGCAGCCCAGGACACATTTGGCTCTCTGGGCTCCAAGTGCACGTTGCCAGATCATGTCCAGTCTCTCAACCACCAGCACCCCCAAGTCCTTCTTGACAGGGTTGCTCTTGATCTGCTCATTCTGCAGCCTGTGCTGATACTGGGTTTGTCCCAACCCAGGTGCAGCACCTTGCACTTGGTCTTCTTGAAACTCATGAGATTCCCATGGACCCACTTTTTAAGCTTTTCCAGGTCCCTCTGGATGGCATCCTGTCCTTCAAGTGTGTCAACTGCACCACTCAGCTTGGTGCACTTGCTGAGGTGATATTTATCCCTTTGTCTATGTCATTAATGAAAATGTTAAATAACACTGGTCCCAATATGGATCCCAGGGAGTCACCACTTGCCACTGATGTTCATTGGGAGCCCGAGCCATTGACCAGTACACTCTGGATGTGACCATCCAACCACTTTCTTATCCATCTAACAGTCTACTCATTAAATCCCTCTCTCTCCAATTCAGAGAGAAGGATGTTGTGGCAGTGTCAAAAGCTTTACAGAAGTCTGGATTAATGACACCCGTGTCCTTCCCTTATCCACTGATATGGTCACTCCATCACAGAAGGCCACTAGGTAGGACAGGCAGGACATGTCCTCGGTGAAGCTATGTTAGCTGTCACTTCCCTGTCCTCCATGTTCCTTAACATGGCTTCTAGGAGGATCTGTTCCAGGATCTTCCCAGGCACAGAGGTGAGTAGGTGACAGGTAAGTAGTTCCCAGGGTCGTCCTTTACACCCTTTTTAAAGATGGGTGCAATGTTTCCCTTTTTCCAGTCACCTGAGTCTTCACCTGACTTGCATGAATTTTCGAATATCATGAAGATTGGATTGGCAATTACATCAAGACTCCAGGACGCATCTCGTTAGGTTCCATAGACTTATAGACATTCAGATGCCTCAGATGGTCATGAACCTGATCTTTACATACAATGGGAGGGACTTTGTTCCCTCAGTCTCCATCCTGCTGTCCATCCACTTGAGAAGTGTGGGAAGAGAGGTTGCAATTGAAGACTGAGACAGAAAAGCTTATGAGTACCTTCTCCTCATCCATTGTTATCAGTTTTCCAGCATTGTTTATCAGATGGTGTACACCTTTTTTGATATTCCTTTTCTGGTTAACACACCTGTAGAAGGCCTTCCTGTTATTCTTTGCATCCCTTGTCAGATTCAGTTCTGGTTTTACCTTAGCCTTTCTCACCCCATCCCTACACAACCAAACTTTGTCTCCAGGTCACTTATCCTACCTTCAATTGCCTTGCTTCTTGTATTTGCTTCTTTCCCTTTAGTGTGACCAGCAGATCTCAATTCAGCCATGCTGTCTCTTACCTTCCTTGCCCAATTTCTTGCTCCTGGGGATTGCTAGCTCTTCTGCTCTGTAGAAGACTTTTCTTTAAGGTCTGCCAGCTCTGTTCCAGTCCCTTGTCCCGGACCACAGTCTCCAAGGGAATCCCACTGACTATCTCCCTGAAGAGCTGGAAGTCTTCCAGCTAAAATTTCTAAATTTCCTAAAGTCTAGGGGCTTAACTTTATTCCTTACCTGACCCATATCCCTCAGGACTATGAACTTCACCAATCACTGCAGCCCAGGCTGCCTCCAACCTTGATGTCTCCAACTAGCTCACCTTCACTGGTGGCCAACAGATCCAGAAGGTATTCAATATGAGGGAGCTAAGTTCAAGTTGTCATGAATACAAATTGCACACTAGTTAAGAAACTGATTTAGATTTACCTCTCAGTATTCAGGGATTTCAAGAAATCTTGTAGCTTGTGTTTGTTTGAAGGCAATGTACAAAACAGTTAAAAATAGCAGTATTTTTTACTTCCCATAAAAAAAAATTCTTATTAGGGAAAATAATAAGCTTTACATATTGACATATATTTAGAAATTATGTTGTACATCTGTATGCATTAACTGAAAAATATAATCATACATATATTTTCAAGGGAAAGGGGAAGGAAATAGTTAACACAAGATACTCTAAATTTTGACAATGGTTGTTATCTGCATAAGCTCTTAGATTCTTGGAAATCTAGAAAAATCTGTAATAAGAGTAATTTTAGACACTTGTAATGGATATGAGCAATGTTAATCTGTGTGATCACAGATCTTGATTACACTGGTTAAAACATTTCCTACAAGAGATAAAAACAGGAAGCAAATTGTAATGAAGAGCACACAAAAGAGAGAATGGGAGACAATCCCAAATCAATCCAATTTCTTTTAGCTTTTGGTAGGAGTATTTAGCTTAGGCAGATACTTCAAACAAACTGTGTGTTCACATGCAGGCATTATGAAACCACTCGCATGGAAGATGGGATGGGATGGCACAGTGAAATGGGTAATAAACACTGACACCCACATCCATAAGCTACACTGAGATAAAAGAGCATAAGCAAAGCTGCTACCCACAGATACAATTTATTCAAGTTTAAAATTTCGCTTCATAGACATATAAACAGAGGGGCCATTGTATTACTGCCTTTGTGCTTCTGTTAGTATATGCTTTGCTTCAGAGATTTTAAGGAAGAAACCTGCAGTCTTGGGGAAATCTCCTAACTCTATTTCTAGCTGCCTGAGCTTTCATTGACAGAAAAAAAGCTAGTGCTTTGCTTTTTAATTCTACATCATACCTGATCAGGCATGACTTTCACATTAACTTTAGGATGTCTACTACTTACAGTACTGTGAATTTACTGCATGAGCTGAAGGCTGAGACAATGTCCTACTTATAAAAATACACACACACCCCATTTTCATGTCTGCTTGGCCCAAGGTACTGGATGTTGCTCTGACAGTCTCAAAGCACTTGTGTTTTCATAAATGACTTTATAAAGAAATGATTTTATGTAAAATGTAAGCTCTGATTTCTTCTGGCTTCAAGAAAGGTATTAAAATACTCAAGTACTTTGCATTCAGTTAACAGTGAAAAACAGCACAGTTGGCACAAGCCATAAAAAAAATCCAAAAGCATAAAGCCCTAATCTGTCTAGAGAAAAGGAATATATTGGCTGCTTAGAAATTCTACTAAAGTTAATTTTTCTTTTTTACTCGTCTTTTCCTTTTTTCCTATCTTTTGGGAAGAGCCCTTGGGATTTGGTAGAAAAGCGAGTTTTGATATGTGAGAAATAGCTATCTGCTAGACATTTGCAAAGTTCTTGGAAAAATACCATATCTTCATTCAGTGAACAGGGAAATGGAGACACAGCAAGCTGGTAGCTCAGCCAGCAGAGCAGTAACAGGAATAAAAGAGGGCATACCCTAACCACAACTCCAAATCCTATTAGCTAGGAAACTTTATTGTCATTCATAGTGACACACAGTAATGCATTTTCCACTTAATTTTTCACGTTAGATAAATTCCTGTATTGTTTCTGGTGTTATCCCTTGAATCGTTTTCACACAGTTTTGTGTTTTTTACCCTGTTCTATATACACCAATATTGCTTTCTGTTACACTGTAGGGCTGAATCCCAGCTAAACATGTTATGGAAAGTCTTATTATGAGCACATTGGAACCTGTTCATTTGTGTTTAACTTTAAAGTTCTTTGAATGCAAACTTTTATAGTGAATAAATGTTATAATTTATCCACTGTGAATAAAACGCTTGAATTAATTTCAGTCCTGCCACAAAGCCTTGCCTTGAGATTTCAGGCCCTGGAATTAATAGATAAGTAAAAAAGGATTTAAGAACATGGTAATGAGCAGATCAATAATGCATGCAAGCAAAATGAGTATAAGGTGGCAAGTTCTGGTACAACTGAAACTTGGTATGCTGCTTCAGCTGCAAGGCAATACAGAATCTGCTTGGATTCTCTATTGTGTCTTCTCTACATGAAACCCAGACTTGGGACAGGGTAGTGGGTGTGAAGGTTTTGTGACCTCTTATTTTTACAACACCAGACCCTCTGGAAAAATTAAGCAAGCTGTAACCAAAGTATCTAATCAAATTGCAAATCAACTACTTATTTAAATATTCCCACTGTATTGGACCTACAGAATTGTGAGATTGCCTATTGCTTTTGCTTTTTAGAGGAAATTGTCCTCAAAATGAAGCTCTACTCAACCTAAATTCACAGGCATTTCCATGCTGATAAAGAGAGATTCTGATTCCTCATCCCTAAGAACCCAGAAACATAGAATAAAATTAAATAGCTTTACCAGCCAGTGAACTTTCCAGCTTCTCCTGTAAATCACATCCATCTCCACAGGAGTGAATTTTAAATGACATTCAGTCCCTACTGTGGTCAGCCCCTATCTCCCCCTTCCAAAATTACTTCCCCCTTCTGTCCCTCTTCACAGCCCATTAAAACTGAGATTTCTGAGCTAAGCCTTATGTTTTCGATAGTAATTGCAATTTTTTTTTAAAATATATCATTGGAAGAGAAGAGACACAAACAAAAAACCCAAAACACCCCAGATTCTAAAAATAAAAATCACTAAATAGTGCTGATGAGATATGACTGGGGTTTGAAATGAGAATCTCTTAGGAGACCTCCCATTTTAGCTCTGTGAGACTTCCCATGGTGGAGTTTTGGATTAAAGCTTTTAATGAAGCTCAACTACAGAACACAGAAAATATGGGTCTATTATTGCCGTTTTGCTGAATTACCATTCATTTCAGTTGATAGGAAAACAGTGAACAACACTGGATTAACAGTAGCTGTAAGAGGCAGATGTAATTTCAGCACTAATTTGCACAGCATGGAAGTTCCACCCTCACCACATTTTCTGGTCCCAGCTCTCTAATAGGTGTGAAATTCCTGGCTTTTCTTCTCAGCAGCCCTTCATGCTGGGAAGTATCAAAGCTACCTAAGTAGGTAATAGTTGCTACATGGACAGTAAAGTTTTCTATTTCCATTATTGCTTCTTTAAGACAGTAAACATAAGTAAACATAAAAGTTAGCTTTTATTTTATTACAGTGCATTTCCAACATTGTGCATTTCCAACATTGTGGTTATATGGTGTTCCTCCAATCAAGCATCAGCTTTGGGGGGAATAAACTCTACTTGAAACAAATCAAACTTAGTAAATTTCTTTAGACTTATCTTGAATGATCCCAAATAACTTTATAAACTGAGAACATATGACACCTCCTTACCTCTCAATTCTGAAACAAAAAAGCCTAAAATCGTAACAAACAATAGGATATGTTTTATTTGTTGGAAACTGAAAAACAGGCTAGGTAGGTAATATGGAATTACTCAATGGCCTGTAAAATTGGCAAGCTCTTATAAGACTGTATTGGGTCTAGCTGGTGTTGAGTTAACTGTCTTCATAGCAGTGGTGTTGTGCGTTGGATCTGTGGATAAATCAGTATTGATAATACACCAGTATTTTGACTACTATTAAACAGTGTTTGCACAGCACCAATGGTTCCTCCTTTCCCATTGTGCACCCCCATCCCTCCACAGAGAGTAAGCTGGGTGTCAGAAAGAAGTTGAGGGTAGACTGGGACAGTTGTCACAAATTTCTCAAAGGGAATTCCATAACTTATAATGTCATAGTTAACATTCAAACTGGGATAGAGGAAGAAAGGTGTGGAGCTACTTGGCTTCCAAGGTGGCCATTATATGGAGACTGGCTGAGCATCAGTCTGCTCGTGGGGGATGGTAAAATATCAGATTGCATTGTTTCGCTTTTTTTTCTCTCCTTCACCTATTAAACTGTCTCTATCTTGATCCATGAATTTGTTCATTTCAGTCTTTTTATTCTCTCCGCTATCTTACTTTGTTGGAGTGGGGGAGACAACGAGTGACTGTGTGTGTGCTTAGTTTCTGGCTGGGGTCAACTCACCACACAAAGAAAGGATGGAGAAAAAATAAATGCAAAATTATTTCTTTTGTAGAAACTGACACTTTCAGCCAAAAGGGGACAAGTTCAGAGTGGTATAGATTAAATCTTGTATAGCAAAATAGACAAATACATCAAATGAAAATCACCACAAAAGGAATTTTGTTTGCCTGGAATTTTATTCAATGAGAAAAAAAACCCCAAAACCAAACCCAAACCCCAATCAAAACAAACTGAAACAAAACACGAGTCTGAAACATAAAAGTGTCTGGTTACAACATATTCAGGAGAAATTTTTTTTTGTCCTTTCTCATAATATCTCTGGTATTTTCTAGCTCAAATCTAACTTAAAATACGCAGAGATTTAAATTTAAAGTCCAAATCCAAGCAAAAGTTTTGATAGCTCTGTCTTTTTACTTCTATTTTTGAGATTAATGTTTTTAGAATTTCTTGCTGTTCATTAAACTTTGGAGGGAAGCCAGTACAGAATTCACTTTGAAATCAGCACAACTTAAAATGAACAGCAATCAAGTTTTATATTGACTTCCTTTAGTTTCCTCTGTATTGGTCTTAAGTTATTCCCAGTTGTTTTCAGCACTTTTAAATATTCAATACTTTGATGGTCTTAACAAAAAATAAATTTCTGTAGGAACATTTTTTATTTACAAATGTGTATTTTTTTACATCTACTTCTTGATTTTCCAGCTTTACTGTGCTATATTTCACTCAATATCTTCCTGACTAGCCTCTGTGTTACTTAAAAGTGAACTAAACCTCAGACAAAAGTCATTTGTTCTTGATATAGACAGAATGTCAATGTCAAGAAGTCATGTAACTTAGGAAGTAAATTTAACCCACCAACATCAGTGCGGCAAAATTACCAGTGATTATTATTCCAAACCACAAAAATTCCCAGTTCAAACTCACGGTAGTTTATCTTTAACATGAATGTATTCATCTCCAGCATGCTCAGTGGGACCTCAGCTGACTCTGTGTCCTTTCCCTCCAAGGCTTTTCAGAATTCACCTACTTTATTTTTGCCTGCTTCTCTCTTTCAATCTGAAATCCTAAATACTCAACAGTGGCAGTTTCTCCTGCTGGCACCACAATGCTTCATAGGAACCTTATATATGTTTTTCTAAGAGGTCTTAGGACTTCCCTGGTGTTTAACCCCGTTATCATATCTTCCGCTCATTCATATTGTTTAACAGTATTTCTGTTCCCTTAAATTCTTTCTGAATGCAAGATATAATTCTCCAACAGTGTCTCCGAGGTCAGATACATCTTATTGAAACCCTTCCATACAGGAAATATCAGAGTGAAAAGTATTGTCATACTCCACTGCACAAAATTAAATAAGGATATACTGGGAAAGATTAATTTCTTGGTTGCGAATGGAAACATTATATACTGAGACACCACAATCAGAGCCACATACCAAAGCAGTTCTTCATATTAGGTTTCCAAATAGCATTCAAAATTAATTAGAAGTTCAAGCACTACCATTCCTTCTAAAACATAAAAGTTTTATTTCAGCTGTAACCAGAAAGATAATAACCAGCACAAACATTTGAAAGGAAATTATATTTCGAGATGACACTGTTCAGAAGCCCCAGTGCCTATGCACTGCTGAAGCAGATCAAATGTTTTCTTTTACCTGGCAGCATGAATGAAAACCATTTCTGGAAACAAGTGCATTTTGAACTGGCTCAGTGTGAATGATTTGCCTTAAATGTGATTCATGTTCTTGTTAAAGTTTTAGCATATCAAAAATTTTTTTCCAGCTTTTGCCAAAAACAGTGGTTGACACTCAGCTGCTTTACTTGTTTTATTTCCCCAGTCATATCCTGAAGTTTTAGGGAAGCTCTTCTGAAGGTGAAGCCTTCAAAACCTAATTACAAGAAAAAAGGAACACTTTTCACATACTAGCTCACATTTTTGACTTCCACTATTTGCTTATCCACACATACAATAAATTAATCTTCTTAATTAATGTAGGTCAGATACTAGCTTGGGCAGGACATAGTATAAGATTAACCCTTTTCATGAGTATGTGACTACTGCAGAATTGTTACTGTCAGCTACTGTCTTCAGTGCTGCTGTAGTGTCTTGGGGCAGCTCAGGTTGCACCCTCAGTTAATTTGACCAGTAAAACACCAAATATTATAATTTTTTAAGCCTCAGTGAAGAAATTGATGAAAAAATAACTTAAAATATACTTATTTTACAATGACATTTATAATATTACAATTTTCAATACTTGTCAATTTTTCAGCTCTCCTGAGTATAAGGAAAATTAAAGTGGTAGGAAATTGCATAGGGAAAGGTTTACTTGCAGTGGTGTGCATATATTCTTGTTTCCAGTGATGAAGAAAAACACTGTAACTCTAGCTTCTCTCCTGGAACTTCAGCACTGCTGCCTTGGCCAGACTTCAAGTTACTAGTGGGCAGAAGTAGGGAAATCACCAGAAAGATGAAATAAAAAAGGTGCATTCCACCAAGCATCTTAGGATTGTTGGGAACCAGCACATAATCTGTGTCTCCCATTCCTCTTGTACTTTTATGTATTAATTTCTTGATGGATATATTTCTGAAGGCTTTAGCCATTTGAGAGGAAAGAAAAACGAATGGCATACTGTTTTATATATCAAGCGTAATAATTAAGAGTATTATTTTTTTAATAGTTTGTAAGACCATCAATTTCACAGCTTAAAATTTCACAAAATATACAATTCAATCTCTGTGAAACCTCTTCCAAAATGTTTCTGCAGTGATAAAAGACAGATCCTGGGATAACAAGTTGAAGTAGATTCTACTTCCAGGTTTACCCTACCAATGCCTGCAGTATAGACACAGTGGAGCACTGTTTGCTAATCCATGAATAGAATCAATGACATTGCCTGTCAAAAATAACCACAGAATAACTGGGCTATATAAATTATTATTCATATTGTCACAGCTCAAAACAGGCAGAAAAATGGGCATTTTGCTGCTTTTCTTATTGTCACCTTCAATGGCTGTTAACCCCAGTACTTCCAAGTATCCAGGTCTTCAAAACAGCAGGAAGTACATTCGTTTATGTGCATCAGGTTCTGACAGCAGCTAGGACATCTCTCAGCCATATCTTGGTCCTGTGACAAGCAAGAGTCTCTGATTCCACAGCTGGTTCAGCAAGAAGAGTCTGTAAAAACCTATATAGCAAGGGATCAGGAGTTTGCCTTGCCCGAGCTGCAGCCCTAATTCATCTCAGAAGAGACTGGGGACCTTGAATCTTGAATGCTTTTGTTCAGTGACAAAATGCCTACTTGACCACTTCTATTTCAAGATGACTGCTAACTATAAACACAGATATTCATCTTGAGTTTCATTAGTCTGAAGCAAATGTACTTGACTACCAAAGAGCCCGACTCCAGTCATTAATTTCTGCCTTGTGTTTGCCTTCTGTGGTACTGGGAACTGCTAAGCTCCCAGTTGCTGTGCAGTAGCATAGCACTCTCTTTCTTTCTACCTCTGTCCTGTTTCCACAGTTGGAGCTCTGGAGCTGTGTGTTGGGTCTGGCTGGGATGAAGCTAACTCTCATCACATCAGGCCATACAGTGCAGTGGTTTGGATTTGTGACTAGAACAGTGATGATAACACACCAACATTTTAGCTGTTACTAAGACACTTTTGCACAGCATCAAGGCCTTTTTTTCTCCCTTTTTATGGGCTTGGGTTGGGGCTCCACAAGAGTGTGGGAGTGGGCACAGCTGGGACAGCTGACACAAACTGACCAAAGCGATATTCCATATGTTATGATGTCTGCTCAGCAATGAAAACTCAGTGAAAGGAGGAGGAAGGGATGATGCTCAGTGATATAGTGTCTATCTTCCCAAGATGCCTTTATGTGTGCTGAGGTCTGGCTTCTCAGGAAGCAGCCAGACATCTTACCTGTCAATGGGAATAGTGAATTAGCTCCTTATTTTGCCTTCCTTGTGTGCGCAGCTTTGTTTCACTTATTAAACTGTCTATCCAAGCCCACAGGTTTTCTCACTTTTGAGCTTCTGATTATCTCTTCAATCTCACTGTGAGGAAGGGAGTGAGCATAATTTGGGGGAGGTAGAAGCTAGATGGAGTCATCCCAACACAACCTGGAAGAATATATTATGAATATATACTTCCATAAACGTATCCTGCCTCGTATGTCTACCTCATTTCTTAAGGTTCAGGTCTCCAAATAACCCTTTCTATTCGTGGGACACATAGATACAGTGCAACGGGAGAAATCAGCCTATGCAATTCAAGGAAGCTTTCCATCCCATTCTGAAGTAATATACACGCAACCAACTTCTCTTCACTTGAAGAATCAACTCAAATGTCAGCTTAGTTCTAATAACAGTAAGTGAATGTGTACTGCTGGCAGACAAGGGGTAACTGAGCAGCAGACTTATTAAACAATGGTTTAGTGGCTTATTTCTCACAAAAGCAAAAAGAAAAGTGGGAAAAGAACTTTCAGTTCTGTCTGTCTAAACCTTCTGATTCTGTCTGTCTAAACCCTACTAATCCCTCTATCACCATCAATCTCCCATCATGTGCTCAGGTAGCTGTGTATTTTTACAGCCGAGTATAACTTTCAGCATATGATTCTACAAACTAATTTCACTCAGTCATTATTACACATTTTTAAAATGGAATAATAGTCCTTAAACATGAAGCCTCCTGAAACAGGGTCTCACTTCACACTAACTGCTGTATAGACCCTGGTACAAGAGTGAATTTTATGGGGAAGACCATTACTAGAAGGAACAGCACAAATATTGACAGAAGAAAATACAATACTGTGGGAAAGATGCCAAACACCTGGCATCTTAACCAAGAATAAAAGAAGAGAATGTGGACCCTAAGGGCTCTGCTAATCTGTGTGTTTGTTGAGGGTGCTGTGAAAAATCACCTCAGTGGGAAACCACTGCATGCGTGTGTGACTTACTGTGTCTGAAGACAGTCACATGAATGGAATTCTTGAGACATGTTCTGTGTTACAAAATTAGCAGCAGAGAATCTGGGGTCCAGTAGAGCTTGGTTGTTCATCTGTAACAGAGAATAATAAAAGGGAGTTTGCATGAAATAAAAAGGAGGAGAAAGGAAAAAACCAACACCTGTGGAGCACAGAAACTACTACACTGTATCAGTGTTCTTTCATTGCCAACATTTGGAATTTTTCTTTACATTTAGATTTTTCTTTACATTTGGTTCCATCACCAACTTTTGGTGACCCTGACATGCAAATACACCAATGGCATACACATATATCAAAGATGTCAAACGAATAACAGGAGATTTTTGATGATCCATGGGGGCTAAGTTGCTGGCACATGCTATAAAATTAGGACAGTGGTATTCATTGAATGAAGAACCACAAGATTGTGTAGTCTAATATCATGGGGCAAGGGGTGCCCTAGGAGCATCGACTCTACTTAAAAGTGTTACAGCAGATTCTCCACACTGCAGGACATAAAATCTCTGACAAACAATTAGAGCAACTTTTATTACTGGTTAAAGAGCTCTGTAATTAATTTCCAAATGAGGGACACTTTGATATTAAGGTATGGGAGAATATAGGAGAACATTTACAAACGTGTAAAGACCTAGGTTTTTTGATTCCTTATTCAGTAATAATGGAGTAAAGTGGAGATTTCTCATGAGTGCCTTAGAGCCCCTGCACATCACAGAGGCAGGAGGTGATGAAAAGGATAATGATAATGAACGAGATAGGGATGTATTACTGTCAGCTCCTGTTAATCCTGAAAAGGAGCCAGACCTGTATCCTCCCTTGAAACAAACCTTAGAGCCCTCTGACACCCCGCTCTATTTAGCAAATTCTGATTCAATTTAGCAAAGAATCATCTGCACCTTATGTAGCTCCCTCCCTGTCTTGGAAAAAGATCTTGTGTCTCCCTGGTAATGCTCCACAATCACAAGTGTTTATGGTATTAGAATGCTGTAAAAGGGAGGCATTATTGGAGGGTGATACAACATCTTTTGCTTTTCCTGTGGAATACCAACCTCACCAATGACCGATTTATGAAGGCCTTCCTTATAAAGTTTATAAAGAATTGCAAAAATCAATACAGGAAAATGGGCTTCAGAGCTCATTTACTGTTGGAGTTGTTGAGGTAGCAAGTAACTCTTATTTAATGACTCCCTGGGATTGGTTTAATCTATTAAAGACTGTATTAATGCCAGCCAGGTATGCTGCATGGAAGTTTGAATATCAAGAGTTAATTGCTGTACAAACTGTGGAAAATCTCATGAATGGAGTGACTATTGGAACAGAAATGTTAACTGGAACATCTCACTGCACAAGCACAAGCAACGCAGAACAGGCAGTTATATTTTCAATCCTCTCAGATAGCTGTATGTGCCTGCAGAAGGATTCCCAAGGCAGGAAAAAAAGTTGGCTTGTTTGCATCGATTAGTCCAGGACCAATCACAGGAAATGCAAGTTTCCTTTATTGATAAATTACAGGGTGATCTTCAAAGACAAATTGATAATCCTGAGGCATCAGATGTTACTTATGCAGTTAACATTTGAAAATTCTAATAGTGACTGTCAAGCAGCTCTTTTGCCAGTAAAGGGAAAAGCCACTGACATTGGCGAATATATCAAAGTCTGTCAAAATATTGTCACTGAATCTCATCATGCCTCTGCCCTTGCTGCCTCTCTTTCAAATATACAATTCTCAAAGAAATCCTTGAAATGTTTTAATTTCAGCAAAGAAGGACACATTAGTAAAAATTGCCCAGAAGAAAGACAAAAAAGAAAGAAACCTCCATCAATGCTGAGCCCTTAGTGTTAGAAAGGTTATCATTGGAGCAATCAATGCAAATCAAAATTTGAAAAATGTGGCAACCTTTGCCAGGAAACACCCAGTGGATGTGAGGCCCTGCGTCCCTCAAATCTCCAGGGCTTCTCTCATGACAATGGGACCTCAGGAACAGAGCTGGGAACAGGCAAACACAGAGTCACTGATTTATGCTCTGCAATGGCAGGCAGCACCAGGTTGGACTTGGCAGCTGCCTCGGAAGTAATACTTAAAAACGCTAGTAAAATTGTGCTTTTTGATATTGGAGTTTGAGACCTTTACCGAAAGGGATGGTAGGACTAATTTGGGGGCGATCTAGTTTCTTGAAACAAGATTTATATTATCAGAAGTAATTGATTTGGATTATCAAGGACATAATTAAAGTAATGATTACAATTTTAACTGGTTATGCTGTCATTGCAAAGGGACAAAGGATTGCACACATATTACTTTTGTCTTACTGGATGGCTAATTCTCAAACAAACCCCTGGGGGCATAGAGGATATGGTAGTACTGACATAATGATTTACTGGTCTGCTGATATTACTAAGGATCAACCTCTGTTAACTGTTTGGAGAAAAGAGAAATAATTTACTGGACTTGTAGACATGGGTGCTGATGTTGCTATCATAGCTGAGAGAGACTGGCCTCAGGGATGGCCCTTAAGGCTGACACACATATCTGTAGTAGGGACAGAAGGAGTACAAATTCCTTAGCAGAGTGTTCATTTGTTGCAAGTACAGGAACCAGAAAAATAGAAGGGCTGGATTCAAGCTTTTATTTTAAAAATGCCTACCAACTTATGGGGACATGATCTCTTACAACAGTGCACATGGGAATAGTCACAGGAGAGACAAATTTGTCCTGACAGCCACTGTAAAATCCCTCTACTCAAACTTCACTGGCTTAGAAAAAATCCCATTTGGGTAGATCAGTGGCCTTTGAAAGGGGATAACCTAATTAAGGCAAACAAACTAGTACAATAACTATTAGAGGCAGGACACGTAGTTCCCTCTACTAGTCCCTGGAATACACCTATGTTTGTGTTTCCAAAGAAATCAGGGAAGTGCCATTTATTGCATGATTTATGGGCTATCAATGCAGTCATAAAACCCATGGGTGCCCTGAAGACAGGCACCCTGAACCCTACTTTACTGTCCAGGGATTTGAATGTGACTGTTATTGAATTAAAAGACTACTTTTTTACTATTTTTCTGCATCCTGATGATTGTGAGCATTTTGCATTTTCTGTCCCTTCAGTTAATAATGCTGAACCCATATGTCAATATCTCTGGACAGTGCTTCCTTAGGGCATGATGAACAACCCTGCTATTTGTCGCATTTTTGTGGACAATGCACTGGCACCTGTGCGAGCTCGATATTCTCAGAGCATCATTCATCATTATATGGATGAAATTTAAGTTTGTGCACAGGATGATTCATATTTGTAAGATACCATTTGGTATCTTATACTTAATCTTGCCCAACATGGGCTAGAAATTGCCCCTGAAAAAATTCAGAAAACCCATCCTTGGAAGTATTTAGGGTAGATACCCACTGGACGAAATGTGAAACCACAGCAATTAATCTTAAAGCCTAATGTCAAAACATTGAATGATTTACAAAACTTACTGGGAACAATTAACTGGGTAAGACACGTTAGGTTTAGCTGGTCATCAAATAAAACACTTGTTTGATCACTTGAAAGAAGGTCCTGATTCCTCTTCTCCACAAAAATTATCTGAAGAAGCTGTTAGAGAAATAGATATAATCAGCTCATGAATCTCTATTGCAAAAGCACCAGCTTTACCAGTTCACTTGTTTTTGTTCTCTATCACACCTTATAGCACCACACCATTAATAGGGCAATTGCAGGGAGACAAAGCAGTTTACTTAGAATAGAATTTTTTACCAAATACACCCAGGAAAACAATGACTACCCTGATAGAGCTTTATGCATTTTTAATTAAAAAAGGTAGGTCTCAAATTGTACAGTTGACTGGATATGATCCAGAGGTTATTCATTTACCATTGGCTGTTGGCAATTATGAATACTTGTTACAAGATTCAGATATTTTTCAAATAGCATTGGCAGATTTTGTAGGACAGATTTCTTTCTCTTTACCTTCAGACCAACTGTTGCAAAATGTTGCATTTGCCTTTAACAATACAAACTATTGTATGCCGTAGCCCCCTTCCTGGGGCATGTAATATTTTTATTGACAGATCAGGAAACACAGGAAAAGTTGTTGTTACCTGGCAACAAGATAGCAAATGGAAATATGCAATAATTCAAACAGATGGTTCCACTCAACAAGCTGAATTATGCACAGCTGTGCTAGCTTTAACCATTTTTAAACAAGAACCAGTCAATATAATTAGTGATTCTGAGTACGTTGTTAATGATATGATGAGAATACATGAAGCTTTTATAAGAGAAATTAACCATAAGATATTGTTTGAGCTTTTTGTTCAATTGAAATCACTAGCTGAGAATAGAAAACATCCTCTTTTTGTCATTCATACATGGAGTCACACAAATTTACCTGGTCCTATAGCAGAAGGGAATGTTAAGCAGATAGTTTAACTGCAGCTGTGTTACAATTTGAGTATGCCAGCTCATCTCATTCATTTTTTCACCAGAACACAGCAGGGCTGAGTAAGCAGTTTCACATTTCTTTGTCTCCAGCAAGAGATATCGTGTGTGCTTGCCCAGACTGTCAGTAACTCCGTTCACATCCTTCTGCTCAGGGAGTGAATCCCTGAGGCCTACAGCCTAATGAGTTATGGTAAACTGATGTTAATCATATACATTCTTTCCGTGGTTTGTAGCTTGTTTGTGTTACCACTGATACATTTTCTAGCCTGATATGTGCTTCTGCTCACACAGGGGAAACAGGTAAAGATATCTAAGCACTGGACACTTTGCTTTGCCATTATGGGCCTGCTGAAGACTATAGAAATTGACAACAGCCTATGTTATACTTATAAAAATACTCAGGAATTCCTTTACCAGTGGGGCATGAAACATGTTAAAGAGATCCCATACAATCCCCAGGGCCAAGCCATGATAGAACGATGTCATCTAACACTTAAGCGCATGTAATTATAACAAAAAGGGGGAATATCCCTCCTCAAGAACAATTAGATAAAGCAGTATTTACAGTACACTTTCTGAACACAAATCATCAATCTCAATCCGCAGCAGAGTGACACTGCTCTGAAGGTTTGCATGCACAGAACCAGTTTCTGAAAGTTTGATGTAAGGATCCACAATTAGGTGTGCAGTGGCAAGGCCCAACTGATTTGCTAACATGGGGGAGAAGGTATGGGTGTGTTCTAATGCCAACAGGTCCAAAGTGGTTACTTGCTTGTCTGGTAAAACGTACCATGAGCTGAAAAGACCAGTCCAGCAACCCAATACCCCAGTTGAAAAGACTCTCAGTAGCAATGAAGAAGCACCGCATGACACCAGCCAGCAGCAAGCGGAGATGACATGGGGGGCACTGAGGTGACTGCAACAAAGAGCTGAATCCTGATGCACCAGGAGTGGCACCAGCTTCTTGGCCTACCTAGCAACTGTAGCTAGCAACAGCACCATAAGAAGTTCTATTCTGTTTTCTTTTTATCATGCCTTTGGTGACTGCAGAACAGGTATATTGGGCACACGTTGTTTATCCCCCCACTTTTAGACCCCTTACATGGTGAGGTGCTGACTTACCTGTAGCAGGCAATGATGTAAAGTGGAGAGGTGATTTTTGGCTTCCACCACAGGGACCTTTGGAGGAAAATAACGAATGGATCAAAAATAATCGTTCCTAAATTTTTTATACTGAGTTGCCGCAGATTTGTATTGTTAAAAACCCATCTTGGGGTGCCGTGATTTTACAGAAAATTTCACATTATCAAGACCATGAGAACATATGAAAACACTCAGCAAATGTTAATTTTGTGTCTATATCAGGCATTGATAGCAGTGAGGCAAAGAATAACACCATGTTGGTCACACCAGCTCATTTTCCTGTTTGCAAAATTCCTTGAGGCACTACTATTGATGTGTCAAATATTAATTGGCTTTCATGTAGACTACCTACTCCAGGTAAAAAGACCATCATTATAACCAAACTAGAAATAATTGACTGTGTCGCAGTAACGACACGAAAGAAGGAGACAGACACCCGTTGAGATCAAGGAACAAACTCCAGGCTTCCCCCACCCATCTTTATTTTATATACGTCTCATAAGCCACTGTCGATTGGAGGAGACAAAGAGCTTCCCCTCAATCACACTGGTCAAAGAAAATGTCCATCAAACTTCTATGCCCAGGAGAAAGGAATGTAAATAAAAAGATACCGTTACAATAACATGGCTATGTTTACAAAGAATGTCTGAGAACCAGTTACAAAAGAATGATAACATCCAGAACTGCAGAAGTCAGGGCAACATGACTGGGGACCAAGAAGGCATCTAATCAACAACAGTTCAGAACCAGTGAACTTCTCAGAAGGAAAGAATGAAACATTGAAGTGGTCAGAAGCAGGGCTTTCAGGCCCTGTGTTGAAGGCTAAACTTTTAAACTATTCTGGACCTTGGTTTACCAAAATATGGCACTTAGCAATGCCTTTTTGGCTGCAACATGTGATTAATGGTAATTATACAAAGACAAATGAGGCATATCAACTAAGCTTAACCAATTGGCATAGCGACTCTGTAATGATATGTACCACATATCCATATGTCTTCATGGAAGCAACTAATGTTGAAGTAGAGAATCATATGTTTAACATGACTAATAATGATCCCTATTATTTAAGTTGTATTACTAATCAGAATGTATCCCAATTAAACTTATCTGTTATTTTGCCTATGTGAAGATGAGCAGAATTATGGATTCTAGTGAATTTGACCTCAGAATGGGAAAGAGTAGCAGGATTAGGACAATTGGCAAGACTACTTTAAACACCCAAGAACCCATCAAAGATCTGATGTCTAATAGCTTTTATTATATCTGCAATAATAATATCAGCTATGGTTGCTATTGCAACGACTGTCCTCACAAAAGCTGTGCAAACTGCTCGTGCTGTCATTGATGTATTAGGTAATTCTACAGCAGAAACAGCCATGAAAACAAATCAACAAATATTAGCTAGATTGATCAACAAATGTTAGCTAGATTAGATGCATTAGAAGCAGTACTAGTGTGGTTAGGAGATCAACAGGAAGCTTTAAGGACTCGCCTGAAACTTCACTGTGATTTGGAACACCAACATCAGGCATTGTGTTTTATTCCCCTTCACTGGAATCGAACCACTTGCGGCTGCGAACATGTTAAAGCCCATTTACAGGGTGCCTTTGCTACCAATATTTCCAGCGAAGTGCAAGGTTTAGCCTGATCTCTAAAACAGTAGACGGTGAGTGTGTAAAACTAGCAGAACAAAATATAGGGGATTAATTGTATGATAGTCTACAATGGATTAACCACAAACATTGGTTTAAGGGACTTAATTTGGATTTTTGTGGCACTGGGAGTTTTTTTAATCTTTGTGTATTTACAGTTCTTCTGGAGAAGTACCACTCGCCTCCCAATACACAAAGCCCAGGTGTGCACCGTCATTGCCATGAACCCTTTGTGCAAAAAACAAAAAAGGGGGACATGTAGGAATGGTGCCAAACACCTGGCATCTTAACCAAGATTAGAACAAGGGAATGTTGACTCTAAGGGTTCTGCTAATCTGTGTGTTTGCTGAGGGTGCTGTGAGAAGTCACCTCAGTGGGAAACCACTCCATGTGTGTGTAATTTATTATGGCTGAAGACAGTCACATGAATGGAATTCTTGAGACATTCTGTGTTACAAAATTAGCAGAGATTCTGAGGTCCATAAAGAGTGTGGTTGTTTATCTGTAACAGACAATAATAAAAGGGAGCTCACATGAGAAAAGAGGAAGGAGAAAGGAAAAAACATGACCTGTGGAGCACAGAAACTACTACACTGTATCAGTGTTCTTTCATTGACGACATTTGGATTTTTTCTTTACACTTAGATTTTTCTTTATATTGGGGTTCATCACCAACATGATACCAAATTTCTTCATAATTTGTATTAGTACATGTAGTTTTTGTAGAAAGTTGTTAGAAATTGGTCCATTTGCTACAATAGTGGTGATCCAGGTTTTCTATTTTTTTTAAAAAAATGTACAGATTTTGACTGGGATAAAGTTAACTTTTTTCAGTTTGCATGGTTCTGTGTTTGGGATTTGTGATCAAAACAATGCTGATAACACTCTGATTGCTGAGCAAGGCCTTTTCTGTTTCTCATGTTGCCCCTCTGGTGTCTAGGCTGGCAGTGGGCAAGGAGTTGGTAATGGACACAGCCAGGACAGTTTATTCAAATTAATGAAAGAGGTATTTCATATCATAAGGTATTGTACTCAGTGACAAAAACTGTGGGGGAAGAGGGACAAAGGGGTGATATTTGGAGAGATGGTGCGGTTTTCTCCAAGTAACCATTATTTTTAATGAAGCCCTGTTTTTCTGTGCATGCTTTGATTGCATGCTTAGATTTTTCTTTACCCTCTAGTTTTCTCACTTTTACCCTTTCAATTCTCTCCCCCATCCCACTGTGTGGGAGTGACCAAGCTGCTGAACTGCCTACTAGGATTAAACCACAACAAATAATGATTGTTTTACATGTAAGAGGCACACATCATCCCCAGAAGATGAAGGGTTTAACCAAAAATGTCTCTTTTTCTTACCCTTTACTGACTTCTCTGTTACCATGCCTTCAGAATTTATGTACAGACTAAAAAATTTAGAAAGCCAGTCCCAGCTGTAGGACTTTTATTTCTGTATCTTGAGATATATCCAGAGAGAGAAAGATAACCTCCTTTAATCTGGTCACTCTTCTAATACATCAAAGTACCATGTTCCACATTTTTGCCACATCAGTTTATCAGAAGTTCATGTTAAGTTGATAGTCTCTATGTCCTTTACAAAGAATTTTCCAGGATAACATCTCCCAGGCTTCATGTATAAATATATTGCTTTGCATATGGCTACATCACATTCGAGCAGACTTTAACACATTTGAATACAAATATTCTATAATGAGCATGCACTTTTTTTTGTCTGATCATAAAGCAATAAAACAGAAAACCTTCAAAAAGTCAACCTGGTTAACAGTCCTAAACAAAACTTACAAATTTCAAAGAAAGAATGAAGAATTTAGAACACAACTGTTTTTATAAAACATGTTTCATGACCATCAGTTATATTCCTTTTGGCTTTTAGACGAGTAATATATCTGCTTGTCTGTTGTTTTACTTGGCTAACGACCCTGGAGAAAAGCAAATAACTTTCTAAAATCCAAAGAGATGTGTTTATTTATTGCTTGGGCAAAGAGTGGCACAAAAGGGGGAGGAAGGTTTTTAAATCCAGTAATGGCTTCTGCTCATGTCAAGACATGACTGAAATACAATGAGAGATGAATAAGAAGGTCAAGCAGTTTTTTATTTCTTGAAGGACACTGTTACAGGTTTGTGCAGGAAAAACTAATATCAGAATGTAGAAATATAAGAATGAAATTTCAGAAATAGTTACCTGAACTTTGTCATGGGAGAAATTGTAACCTCTCTTTGCTTTAATAGCCAACCTGCCTCTAAATTATTCTGTCAATAAATCTGATAGTGATCCAATCATTTCACTGAATGGCAAAGATGGCTCAAAGTACACCTGCTCTTCAAATATGTTTTCAGTTATGCTAATATGAACATTAAAGACCCTTGATCAGTTCCTTGGTCTGTCTGATCATGCAGTTCCATAAAAATTAAACCAGCACAACTGAGAGGATGTAAAGAAACTTGGAAACAGAGAAAAGACAGAACTGTTTGAACTGGCCTTGACTCCAAGGAAAGAATTCTCTGTAATGTTCAATGAAACTAATGGGAATAGATGAGTTTTTCCCCCCCAATTGAATCCAGAGTTGATTTCAATTAGAATTCATAACCCATGGCATTAGTGTTGCCATCACTGCAAAATCACATTATAAAGGGCATAAGTTGTTTAAACTAAGATTCAAAGTTTTCTGTAGTTTCAAGAAAGTGACTGTAATTAGAGTGTATTACTTAGAGGCTATTAGATTAAATTACACATTCACATTCCTTTTAATGTTGGTGGAATTTCTAGATTCAACAAAGATGTTAGATACAGTGGTAATGAAATAACATTAACTACAGTTATGTAAGAAGAGTAAACAAACTGTTTATTATGTCATATATTCATGTATTGATAATAATCAAGACAAAATTTAGAAAAATCTATCTGTGGTAGAGCTTCCCTTTTTGATCAAATCTATGCTGTCTTTATGATATTAATTCCTTAAAAACACAGAATAAACCTCCCTGTAAAAGTAATTATTGAAAATTTTCTGGCTAAGTAAAGACATTGGAATTACAGGTTATTTTCACATTTTATTATCTCCAGGCTACAAAAAGTAGAATATGTTAGCCATTTATTCAGTACCACAAAAAAAGCCTGATTCAGGAAAGTGTATTGGGAATGAATTCTTAGTGAGAAAATAAAGCCATTTTCAGAAGTAGGCTAACAATAATCTTCTCAGTTTAAAATATTAAGAATATAAATAATATATAAAACTCCCCTTACCCTTCTCTCAATTTCTTTTGCATGTAGAATCACACACTGAAGACAATTTGGATGCCATGTTTTTCAGTTTGGAGGCCGTTGTTTGTTGTTCTGTTTGTTTTGTTTGGATTTGTTTTGCTTTTTACTTTGAAGACTTTATCAATACTTAATTGATTGTTTGTTATGAGTCTAAGAATCACAAATACAGCTATTTTTTTAACAAATCCTTATTGTCAGTTCCTCAAAACAATACATTTTGTGCTTTTTGTAGGCTCAGAGGTATTAAGTATAACACAAAATGCTTACAGAAAATGCACTTGCAATCTCACATTGACTGTTACATCTTATTGAAATATTCCCTAATGACAAATAAGAGTTTACTGAAAATATGCTTTATGTTGAGCCATATATTACCTGGAATTTTGGTTTTGATCAAATGGTGTCATGATCAACTCTAAATCTCAACAAGAATGCAGAGGAGGCTTATTAACCAATTATTTAACAGGCATTTCTCTGAAAAAATATTGAGCAAAAGAATAATTAATCTCAATAATGCTCACAGAAAGTGAAACAATCAAATGACAATAAGTAAAGAACTGTTCAAGAAAGTACTCAAATTAAAATGATGGAAAAATGAATTATTTATTATATAATGTTTGGAAAATACTCTTTTCCTCATAGACAAACCAATTCCACTCCCAAAACTTAGCATTAGCAATTCTCTGATTACTTAATAGAAGTTATCATTCATGTTGACAGTTAGCATGGTACTGTTTTGGCTGCAGTTCTCAGTGGAACCATTTTCAGAATAAGTTACTGTGTGACACTGAGGAAAAAATTAACTAAGTACCTCAACATTGCATACCAAAGCAAAAAGATAGGAAAGACTTTTTTACTAGGGTAGACAAGAGAGACCCAGGACCGTTTGGGAAAGGCTACTGGAAGAGTAGCAAGAATTATGCATAAGAATTATGCATTTCCTTTTATGTAAAAGCAAAAAAAAAAAAAGTTACCTGTTTGAGCTTGGCAATATTTGGAAACAAGTTCTGCAAGCAAGCAGCACTGCTCATCACATTAAGTGTCCACAGAGAGAAAAAATGTGCTTTGTATTCAAAAACTGCAAAATATTTTGACTTGCTGTTCCTCTTTCCCAAAGACACATCAGCAAGCCGGAATTGTATTCCTTATATTTGGTGAAACTATAGGTTTCCTTACATTGCTGGAGACCAGTGGCATACTAATGACTGCACTAGTCATTAGTGGTGTTTAGTGGCATCCAGGGGTCCATACTGGGTCCACTCCTGCCTAATATCTTAATCAATGGACTGAATGATGGGACAGCATGTACCCTCAGCTATTCTGCAGGTGGTATAAAACTGGGAAAAACAGAGATACATCAGAGAATTTTGCTGCCGTGAAGAGAGGCTGACAGGCTGGAGGAATGGGCTGACAGAAGACTCATGAACCTCAACAAAGAGAAGTGCAAAGTCCTGCACCTTGGGAGGAACAGCCGCACACACCAGTATAAGCTGGGAGCTACCCACCTGAAAAGCAACTGGGCAGAAAAGGCCCTGGTGTTCCTGGTTGAACATGAGTCAGTGACATGCCCTTGCAGCAAAGAAGGTTACTGGTATCCTGGGCTGCATCAGAAAACATATTGCCAGCAGACCAAGAGAGGTGATCCAGTCCCTCTGCTGAGGAGTGCTGAGGAGTACTGTGGAGTACCCTGGAGTACTGTGTCCAGTTCTGGGCTCTGCAGTACAAGAGAGACATGGATGTGTTAGACAAATTCCAGAAAAGAGCAACAAAGTTGTTCAGGAGACTAAAATATCTCACCTGTGAGGAAAAGCTGAAACATCTGGGACTGTTCAGCCTGGAGAAAACAAGGCTCAGCAGTAAGGTTACTAATTTTGCTAAACACCTGAGGAGAGGGTGTAAGGAAGACAGAAACAGATTCTTTTCAGTGATGACAGCACCAGAGGCAATGAGCATAAATGGAAACACAGCAGGTTCCCCATGAACATCAGAAAACATTTCTCATTTCTGAACATGACTGAGTACTGCCACAGGTTGCCCGGGGTGATTGTGCAGTGTCCCTCTTTGGAGAACTTCAAAAGCTGTCTAGACATGTTTCTGGGACACCGACTCCCTGTGACCCTGCTTGAGCAGGGGTATTTGACTAAATGACATGCAGAGGTCCCTTCTAGCCTCAGCCGTTCTGTGATTCTGTGACTGTTTCTGTAGCTCTAAGATATACAAATTCTATTACTCTCAAATAATTTTAGGGGATTAACATAGTGGTGATTTGATATTGGATGTTTGCTTCTCTGCAAGGTGTTCTTGAAAATTAGATCTATTAGAAATTGAAGAAAGAGATCTAGTAATCAAGTTGTGCCTGACGCTTTTAAAAAGGACACAATTTCTCCTCATTTAAACAACTGAATACCAGAAGACACTAAACTATCTGCTTTGTCACTTCTTTCTAGCAGATTTGTTAATATTCTGAACTACAAAAGAAATTTCCAATAGCATCTTCTCCCAATATGGTTTTGCATTTTTAACCACCTTACCAAAAAGACTGCTGAACACATTGACCAGCTGCAATGTATTTACTGTGATGCTGACTATTCCAGTCCCTCAAAATTTTTAACTAGATTGCAACAAAAA
>VZRZ01005132.1:458509-489293 GCA_013398175.1 Climacteris rufus | reverse complement strand
AGACAGTTCAAAAATCTAAGCCTGCATTCAAAACCTGTTAGTATAGATCATTCTATGCAGCCTGACTTTCCATGAAAATTTACAAGGCTTTATGGGGTGGAATTTTCTTGGTGAAGAGTCTGATAGACTTCACAGTAATACATTTGGAAAAGTAATTTTTTATTATGGCAGATAATTAGTAGTTTAGGTTGTCTCAAATACCAGTAGCAATTACAGGATAAAGATGTTATCTTCTATTTCTAGGATTTTTAGGAGATTGACAGTTAAATAGTTCCTCCTACAGATATTATGAAAAAGAAAAATCAAGCTCTCAAATTTTCTTCCTGAATAAACACAAATGTAAGCAAAATCAATAAAGAGCCATGAGCCACTCAAGTAAAGTCACTGAGAAGTCCAATTACTTGAGATGAGTTAATCACCCAAAATGGAACAGGATATGTGAATGAACATGATGAACATTATTTTTTGGTGGTCATTTTGAAGATCCATAAAATTTTACTATGTGTAAACAGATGTATTTTCTTGATTTTTTTTTTCACAGTAATGAGAGTATATTCAAAAAGGCAGAGTCTAGAAATCAGTCTGGTTTTTTACCACAGAATTATTATGCAGCCCTAAGTTGTTCTGGTTTTGGCAATTTTCTTCACAGTATCTATGTGTGAGGCTATGTTTTGATTTATGCTGAAAATGCTGTTGATAATGTAGAGGTGTTCTTGTTATTGCTGAGCACCTTTTGCATAGCCTCAAGGAATTTCCTGCTTCTTGCACTGCTCCTTGAGCAAGGGGGCTGGGTTTGCACAAGGAGTGCGGAGGGGAAACAGTCAGGACAGCTTACTCCACCTAGCCAAAGGGTTGTTCTGGACCCTATGGCCTTGTGGTCAGTGTATAAAGCTGGGGGAAAAAGAAGGAATCAGGATATTTAGAGTGATGGTGTTTGCATACCTAAGTCACCATTCTGCATTATGGAGCCCACCGGGGATTGCTGAACATGTGCCCTCTCATGGGAAATGGTGAATGAATTCCTTGTGTTGCTTTGATTGTGTGAGCAGCTTTTTCTCTACCTATTAAACTTTTTCCATCTCTACCCATGAGTTTTCACACTTTCACTCTTCTGATTCTTTCCCCCATCCTACCATGGTGGAAGTGAGCAACTGGCTGTGTGAGGCTTAGTCTGTGGCTGGGGTTAAACCACAATATGAATGAAAAATACGGATTTCCCTTTTGCTTGAGAGTATTATAGGCCACCAATTTTACAAAAATTCAAAATGCCATCTTGATACAATAAAAGAAAATACCATAGTGAAAATACTTTTTAGTAGGCATTTCTATAAGAAATGTAATATATATGTGATGAATCTTTCTACTGAGTGGTTGCTAACATTCCTCTGAGTATCACATTCACAATGCAAGTAAGAGGTGAGCCAGTGTAGTCTAGGAAGGAAATTCAGAAAGAATCAGGGACACAGCTTAATAAAAGAAAAGCTTGACTTACAGGAAGAGACTAAACTACCAGAGATTTCAGTCAGAAAAGAAAATACCAGCAACATGGACCTAAGGGCTTAATGAAGCTCCATCACCCTGCCGTTGGGGAATAAGTAAAACGGTGGTTGTGGAAAAAGATTTGTAAATTTTTATTTAACACTAGTTTACTGGGAAGCACTGGGCTAGTTTGCAGGGAAAGTCTACAGAATTGCATCATAAGAGGCTCAGGATTTTTCTTCCCATTAGCAAGACCAGATCAGGCAAATAATTGCCAGGAAAAAAGGATGATCCTTTTAAGATACAGATGTGGTACAGGTGACTTTGGAAATCCCTTTTACTTTTTTTCCCTTGTGAATCTATGTTTTTACTTCATTATGCTATCACTGGAATCCAGAAATTCTGACAGAGCTTTGAAAAAGTTAAAAAGGGATCTTACCACACAGAAACATCACTTTTCCTAGCTTTGACCCAAACTGGAATCTGTGTGACAAAATCCCTGTCACAAACTTGTTGAATATCAAGATAAACACTCACAAAAATGCATTCCTTCTCCCTGGTAGCTAGAACCTTGTATCCACCAAGCGGGTAAAAGTTACTAGTTGTTGCTGCCAAGAGTCTGCTTGATTGTCTCTAAGTCTTGCAAGCAGAAGCATGGAAATATTAAGCCTATACAGTTCATTGTACACAAAATCAAACAGGTTTTGTTCTGTTTAGTTTTATTCTCCTTAATAACTTCTAAACAAAACCACAATTTAATGAACAGGTACTAGGTGAGGCATCTTTGCTTTCTTTAATGTAATACTGCAATTCTTATGTCCTCTCTGACTGCCATGGATGAAGTGGGAGCTTCAAAGTTTATTAGAGAAGTCTCCCCGCTGACTCACAAGGTGCAGATAGGACCCCCTTTGCTTTCTAAGCTTCCCAGAGAAGGGCCTGGATGTGGCTGGATCCAATCTTAGCAACAGACTTTGTCAACTGTTTAAGTCTAAGGAATAACAGAGTTGTGATTGAACCTTTGCACAACTTTGTCCTTCAGGATAAAGGATGGCAAACAAGATATATTTATATAAAAATGAATGATTTAGTAAGATAAATGATTGACAAAAAGATCTTAATCATTGTTATTTACTGCACAGTATAGAAGCTAAAACTACTACTATAATATAGTATAGTATAGTTATAGTACAGTATAGTATAGTATAGTATGATGTACTATGTCAAAGCAATGATATTAAAGCAATCACATTAAGGCTAGCAAAAAACCACCCCCCCCAAAAAAAATATTAGTAAAGATTGATGTTACTCACCCATACAAATGACTGTGGGCAAATCTCTCTCAGCCTGGAGGAGAAACCTCGATGGACTTCCTCACCCAGGGGGGTAACCTCTACACACACTGCAAGAAGCGGCGTGTTAGAAGAGCCTGCCATTTGAAAGTGGAACTAGACTTTTAGAGTATAATGTGATTGACTGTCAGTCATAAGTCCCCAGGCCAGCTATGCCAGATTAACATTTTTAGGTAAGGAGGCTTTACCATATCTGCCTCATCTTCACCTCATTATCAGGATGTTTAACTTTGGGGATGAATGATTCAGACTGGTTTTAGCATAATTCAACACCAAAAGCAACATGACACCCAGTTCACCACTGATAGCTTTGCAAAAGAGGGCATTGTTTGAGTTGTTTTACCCCATTCCGGGCAGGGCATCCTGCTACACTGACATTGTCATGATAGAGCACTTTGTGTTAGGCAGAAGGTTTAAGGTCCAGTCTCAAAACTTATCATGCTTTTACCCACCATCCTATGGTTTTCACCACGCAGACTGTGAAACCACTATGACAGAGATAGCATGTTACTGTGAACAATTGTCAGATTACCACAATAACCAGTGAGCATCTCGATCCTTGTGCTCTCTACTCTGGCAGATTTTTTAAGATGCTGAGATCAGATGTTCCCTGGTAATAAAAGTTTGTCACTGAAATGTTATTGATCGTGGCAAGAATTTTGCAAGGTGCTTTTTTCTATGACATATGAAAGGCACATCCAGTATGGTCTGTTGTCATCTATAAGCTGTCTGCCACAATTTTTTCTCGATGTGGAGAAATCCTTAAACATACGTAGAAGTAGAACATGGCAGGAAAGATATAGCAGGGAAGACTAGCAAGATGTATTTCATGAAGTTTTAGACATCTGGGCTTAGATACTTCATATCCAGTTTTACATAAACACATAAATCACCATCTTCTTTATTGTAGGGGAAGTCACAAAAATAGTCTTTTCCAGGGACATGGAGCCACACCAGCATTATAGCAGGACAATACCGAGCACTAGACACCAATATGAGATGCTACCAAGGCCTCTAATATCATATATTGCATTCCCAAGGTCTTGTTGCTGACTGCATCTTCTAGGCCACAACTTTAATGAGTAGCCAACATGTCACAGACAACATCAAGCTGCACAAAACTGGTAAATATAGTACCTGACACTCTGAGCACATACATACATAACTGTAGCACTACGTAACACAAGCTTCATTAGGTTTTGCTTGAGCACTGCTTGAAGATGACATGGCAGTATTACTTTTTTGTTCCATCTAGGCTATTCTAAACCTGGATGAGCCTATAGTAATTTTTTAGAACAGACTTTTTAGAAAAATTTATATTGATGCTGATGCCATTCAAATATATAAAAAAAGAAATAATACCTTTTTATAAAATTAAAATATTTAAGATAGGAAGATAAGTTTTTCCTTCTCACATTGTAGATGGAGAGAGCAAGTCTTGAAATTGAGAAAAAAAAATGTTCTTTTACTAGCTGACTTCATTATCCTTGTTTCCAGCTCTTTTTTATTTTTATTCTTTCTGAGCAGTGAATATTTGAAAAAGTTACTCCATTTCATCTTACACTATACACAGCTTTCACATAGTTTCACCACTCTATTAAAAACTATGGTGCTGTGTTACAGGATTTAAAAAATATAGTCCAGCCATCACTGAGAGCATTGTTCTCGCATTCTATTGGTTGGCAGGTGGGTAAAACACCTGGTAAGAAACTAATATAAATTGGAAAGAATACTTGAAAGGCACTAGAAGTCTCAGTGAAGCTTTAAATATTTTACAAAAGCTGTGATCTGTAGGCTTTGCCTTCAGCCAAAATCCTCTCAAAGTGAAATAGGCCTAAAAAAACCCCTCTGTAATAAATAGATACCTCCTGGAGATATTCTAGCCAGCAAATCTCCACCTTTGTGTTTTGAACAAAAGCTGCAGGAAAACTTTGAAAAATCCTCCATGAAAGAAAGAAGAAAATGGAAAAGATTTTTTTCCCTGTCTCTGCAAGTTTTTCTAGTTTGCCTCACAAAAGATCTATTTTAATAGCAATGTCAGGACAATTTGGTGTCGGCACTAAGTTCTGAAGTACATGTTCTAAAGCGCTGCTTCTCAATCCCTTTCATGCTATTCTCACAAGAAGTATCTTATCAGAGAAGCATAAATGCTTTGCCTGATCTGATCGCGATGACAATGAATTTTTGGGAAAAGGTAGCATGCAGACAAAATAAATGCATATATATTTATTTATATTTCTATTTTCTACATATACAAATTATAATATTTGCAGCAGGGCTAATGGTAAACCTTGATGCACTTATGTTGTGGGGGGTCTCTGTTTTCTGTTGTAGAAGATGGAAAATTCCTGGCATTTTAAATTTCAAGCTGAATAGCAATATTCTAAAATTAATCCAAGTTAGGTAAAGTACTAGATGATTGGAGAATAGTAAAGGGCAAGAAATTTTCTTCTCAGCAACAAATCTGTTATTTTGCTCTGAAGACAAGGTAAAACTTCGGAAAACTGGGAACTAAATGACAGATGAGATAATAAAATATGACTCTACTAGAGAAAGACATGATATAGTTACTTTCTTCAAGATGTCATTTATGTCCATACAGGAAACTAGAAAAAATAATCTCTCTGAACAACTACAAATGTTTCCTATCACGCCAAGTGGAAAATTATTGTGAAATCTGGAAAATACTAGTGTCAGATATATGAGGTAAATGAAGGGAGAGTCCAAAATTATTTATACTGAAAAAGGTGTTTTGAGACTGTAAGGCAAATACCCAGTGATTTTCTCTAGAATACAACTTGGGATCAGTTTTATTTACACTTTCATTTAATGATATTGACACACTAGTCAATATATGAAATTTATTAATGAAATTTGCCATCACTGTGCACTTCAGCTGTCAATACAAGGAAGTCTTGGAGAAAGAATGGTGACCTTCAGGACTGGAGCCATATAAGTGGATAGACCTCTTTATTACAAAACACAAGGTCACAACCTTGTGAAGAAATAATAAGCTGAGAGCTCAGTAACTGGCAGAAGAAATAAAAATGTATACAGGTTTCTTTGATTAATCACAGGATGTGTATTGATGACAGTAAACTTGGTCCTGGCTATTAAAAAAACAAATACAAGCCACAACTAGGAGGAGAAGTGTAAGAGAGATAAGTGACAGAAAAAACAAAGGAAAGCAGAGAAATCTCTTTGAAACTTCTCTTAACATAAGAAATTCAAAATATCAAATGAAATTATCAAAAATAGCTCAATAAGAATATATATTTTCAAAATATGCACAATTAATACTGTGGATTTTATCACATGAATGAATTCTATGTGATGTTGTAAATGTCAGAAATATAAAGGAAGATAAGATATTCAAACTGGATGCAGCATCCCAAGGAAAACTCCTTTACCTATTCTCTTATACTCATATAATTTTCATATCTTTCCCAGTGTTTATGACCATAGCCCATTCCCATTCTATATTTTAAAATAAAATTCTAGACATACTAATTTTAATTTAGTTGTAATATAGTCATGGATGTATACAAACATATGTATAAATGTGTATATAATATAAATTAAAATAAAATATCTGTACACTATTTCATGAAGAAATTGAATCATTGACTTTGCCAGGCATTGCAACCTAAAATTCTTATGCATCATATTATGGGGGAAGTAGTCTACAAGTGCAGATTGTATTTCATAATTTAATAAGAAATATTATTCCTTCTATTAACCATCATTAAAATAAAGTTCATTTCATTTTGCCCCTTACAAAATAAATCAAACTGCAGCAACCAATAGAGGGAAGACAAATACACAAAATAAAATACCAGAACACTAAACTGAGTGCCAGACTATTAAACAGAGTACTAGCACCTTAAGTAGCAAAGTATGTCATTTGCTATGTACAACATTATTTCCTTCTTCACCACAGAGGGTGTTTCAACAAATGTGCTAAATATTTTTTGGGTTTTTTGCCTTTTCATGTATTCATCTAAGACAGCACTGTCTCCTTATCCCACTCCCCTTTACAAAACAGCTCCGTTATAATTACTAGGGTTTTTTGTTATACACAATCACATTTTTCCGAAATAGCTCTCTGAATAATTTTCTACTATACTCACAATACCTAGTTTAACGTAGCAACACACCCTCTAAGAGTATCTGTACCCCTGCTGCTGGCTTTATTTCTTTGCTTTGAACAAGTGTGTCTATGATAATGCTTGCTTGCTTGCATTTTGTTAGATGAGATTGCAAATTTCCTTCCAAATTGCTGTGCTTGCAAGTACACCCACATGCTTAAGTTGATAAATGAAATGCTTACAAGACATGATTATTGTGAACAAGTTTAATGTGTTAAAATTCAGAAGAAGACCAAGCAGTTCTGCAAAAGTTCAATATATGTAACTACTGCTGCCTTCAAAGAATGCTATAAATTTGTCTTTTAGAAGGTATCAGGCTTGCAACAAACACAGTGAGACATCTTGATGTGTAACTCCCTCACACCTACTGATCCAATAGACTTACACTGAAAAGTGATGAAACATCAGACTTTAGACCAAGAAGTATTGCTCATATTCAGCAAGTAACACAGTTCTGTTACCATAAAATCCACACAGCTTCCCAAAGAAGTGGGTGATATTTTGCATACTTTATAAACCTTGCCCACTTCCATCCAAAAGAAATCTTATTTATTTAGCTAGACTCAACAGTCCCAGCTAATATTCAGTTGTGATTCACACGCTTTAGTATCAAATTCTATTCTGATCATCAATATTAAGAGTCAAATTCTGCCTGGCCTTTCAAATTCTGTACCTGGTCCTAGTGCAGACTGAGGGAAGTGAGGGGTTAAATTCCTCATTTTTTTCTGCAGTCTTCTGGCTGCTTGTGTCTGTTAAGTAAGTGGAGCATGAAACAGAGCAACTGAGAAAAGGAAGAAGAGAGTGGGGGAGGGAGAAAAGTTTCCTAACCACCTACTAATCTGCCTGCTGTTAAATACAACACAGCCTAAATTTGGTGGGAAATTCCATTGCTGAACTCTGGATTTTACTATTACAAATGGTCACATAACAGATGCTCAATTCAAAGAGTCTATCAAACATCCATTTTGATCACAAGCATAAACACAAAACAATTCTTGATACCATACAGTGATCATATTAAGGACAAAGGAAAGGAAGAAGAGATGAAGAGCACACAAATTACTAGATCTCTGTAATAACAGTGATTTTATAAAATAAAACTCCTAAATGATCTTAAAGGCAACCACAGTCATGCTGGAGAAGAAGGTAGAATGAAAACAAATATGAAAAAGACCTACCAGCAATTCCTGCCACAGCCACATCCCATGCACTCCCACACATCTGCTCAAATAGTCCCCATTTCCATGAAGACTGAGCAAAGTGCCTCAGATAAAAGGCGTGTCCTACTAGACCCTTAAAACTCAAATTAAGCCCAGTAGTTCTGCTGGAAAAATCTGGAACAATTTTTTCTCACTATTCTAACACAAAGCTTTTTTTAATGTGTGCATATTCTTCAAGGGGAATCAGAGGGACAAGTACTGATGTCTTCACTCACGACCAGCGCAGAACTAGAGGAAATAGCATGAATGTGTGTCAGGGGAGGTTTAGGTTAGTACTCAATATAAGCTTTTCCACCCAGGGGGTTGTAGAGCACTGGAGCAGGCTACCCAGGGAAGTGGTCACAGCATCAAGCCTGTCTGAGTTCAAGAAGTGTTTGAACAATGCTTTCAGGCACATGATGTGTTTCTTGGTTTGTCCTGTGCAGGGCCAGCAGTTGGACTTGATGATCTTTTTTGGGTCCTTTCCAGCTCTGCATATTCTATGATTTTATGATGATTCTTTCAGAAGTGCAATTCGCTTCTATCTCAGCTTACATAGTGACACTGCAGAAGCAGTGTATGCAGTGTATGCATAGCAACATTGCAGAAGCTCATCTGCTGAAGGCAACAAATTTCTCTGATGAAGACATATTCACTTCTCTTTGTAGAGAGGTTTCACTTTTCTTTTTTTGAGATTAAGGTTGTAAGTCTGACTGAGAAGAATAGAGTTTTAAATAAAATATGGTAACTGGTGTCGCACTTTGGACACAAAAGAAAAATGCAGACACGCGTTGAAGAGAGAGAGCCAAACTGCGGGCCAAAAGTGGGGGTCGAGACCCCACACTTTATTTTGTATCCTCCTAGAGACCATCGTGGATGGGAGGGAGAAATTGCCACCCCTCCATCACACTGGTCAAAGGAAAGATCCATCAAACATGTCCGCCCAGGAGAAAGGAATGCAAACAATAGATCACAGTTAGAAAAACGACTATGTTTACAGAGAATGTGTGAGAAACTGTTACAGAAGAATGAAAACATCGAAGAACTGCAAAACTCAGGGCAGCAAACTGGAGTGTTTTTACTCTTTCAGTTAGCAGAGACAAGACATCAATAAATGAAGAAGGATTTCTGCAGTATCTTCTATCACTTCTATCACTCTATCACCTTCCATCTTCAATTAATCTGTTTTGGAGTGCTGTTACCCCCTACATGCTTGATACATGTCACAGACACTGGAAAGGTATTGCAATGTGCCTGAGCATCAAATTAATCAGAGCCACAACAAAGAAATGGGAGACAAAGAGTTAAAGACAGGAAGAACATAAAAAATTCTTCTTAAAAGAATCTGTGTACTATGGGTTCTCTCCAATCACATGGCCAAATGAGGCTTGGCAATCCCCAGCCTGCTCCCCTTCCAAACTCACATCACACCAACATCCGTATTTGTCTGTTGTTAGAAGCCTGGGGGAATTCAGCCGTGATATCAATGAATGGACAGGAACTGATGCAGTCTTTCCCTCTGAATATGATCCAAAACTGTACCAGGCTAATTGGAGAAAACAACAGTCCTCCTAATCCCTCAGTAAATTAAAGATTGCAAGGAACTACATAACTTGCTATTTTTAATTTCAAGATAATTAAAATACTCCCCACAGTCTTAGAGTTCCCCAGTGTCTCCCATAGAAAAAATAAAATAACCTTCCTTCTTTACAATTTTTAATTGTCAATTGTTATACTACAGGCATAGATCTAATAGATCTAATACATCAAGTGGAATAAATAGGCCACCATTGAGGACATGATTGAGGTTACCATCAGTGGGGTTGACCTGTACTGTGAAAAACCTCACTGACAGTGACATTGTCCCACATCTACATGACATACTGTGCTTGCTTATAAAGCAACCACTGATGCATAAGCAAACCATAAGGTTCACGGTGTGAAATTAGAATTTTTTTTTTTAACAGATCACTTCTGGAATGCAAAGCCAGTCTTAGGAACAAGCAGAAAAAAAAAAACGCTATTAAAATTTTCCATATTGTCAGAAGAAACGTAGTTGAAATACAATGCAATATACCAGGAGATTTTTAAATTTAGGAAAGCAATAAATGTAATGCAATAAATGTTTTTTTTTCCTAACTAATTTTAAAAACAATTGCACAAACAATAAAAATATTTGTCTTCAAGAGGTTCATGTACTGATGCCAAAGACTTACAAGGTCATTAGAAGAATGATAAGCCAAGCATTTGCCCTCTTATGGTTTTGTTCTAATTGTTCACATTGTAAGCTTACATCTTATTCAAAATTTCATAGAAATAAATAAAATTAAACTTAAGTCAGACCACTGAACTCAGTCTGAAACACTCCCATTTAACTCGTAAGCTAGTGATAACTTCTCTCCAAGAGTGCTTCTTCCTCTCTTTACCTCAGTTTTTTAGACTGTATTTCTGTAGTGTCAATGTACACCTAAGATTATATTATTACAAGCAAAGATACAGCACTGCTTGACAATATTAATCTGCCAGAGAAAACAATCAGAATAAATTAGAACAGTTAGACTAAAAGGTGGTATGCATATATGGTGTGTTTGCAAAACAAAACAACTATTCTACTTTCTCTTGTATTGATAATTCATCTTAGGTTTTTACTAGAAATCAAACTTTGGTTAAAATATTTGAGTTTTGTCTTCCCTCCCTTATTTAGTTTGTGCTTTTCTTTCAACTAGCTGTACCTCTGGAATTTCCCTCATTCTCTCATTTTTTACCCAAAGCTAGTTACTCATGGAGTGTAAATTGGTTTAGCTCTTCACATACGTTTATCAAGACATCTCTGGTACTTCTAATATGTGTAAATCCTCCTTGATTTATATTCTGGATATCTTGTTAGATTTGGGATAATGAATAAATGGAATGTATTTGGAAAGAATTAACATTTCTTCTCCTTCCTCAATTGTAATGCAGATTCAGCTGCAACCTGCAAGAGGCCTTCTGTTGACTGCAAGCTGCCAAACAACAGCTGAACAATTGCCAAGTGTCACAAAGATCTGACATGATTTAGGGCGGTGTGGTCATAGGGATCAATTATTTTTTCAGTCAGTTCTCATAAAGCAGTACAGTGGCCTTTCACTTCACATATGGCCTCCTACTCCTAAAAAATGAGCCTGTTGATGTAAGCCTATAGCACCTGAGTCAAGTTATACTGTGGTAATATATGGATTCATTAGGCAGCAAACTGAGCAGCTTCACAACAGGCGTTGAAAGGTGCATATGATGCATGAGAAAATTAAGTATCTCTAGAGTGAAATTACACTTGTAAAGAACAAATAATAAAAATACTAAACCTATTAATATATTTCTGAAATAGTAGTAGCAATTAAACCTTTTCATTAAGTCATCCAGAATCCATGATTTTCCAAAGGAACGTTACTGACACATACACATTCTCAGATTAATTGAACTGTATAAATCTAATATTGTAGTTTTCAGGGCAAGAAAAATTATTAAACTGCAATTTCCGTTATAATAATTAGAATAAAATAACACAGCAACAATATAAATTTCTAACAAGTGAGTAATCAGTTGTAAGAAAAAGAAAATAAAATGTCCAGATAGCCAAGTTATTCAAAGAAATAGTGTTAACTCAGAGGCCTTATTTTGGTGGCAATAGGATTAATATTAAAATTAGGCTGTAAAATAATGCAGTTCTTATTGAATAAACTGAATTGGTTGCTCAGAAACAATTTTACTTTAAATATTTTCTATAAAAGAAAGTCAAGATATTTTTTCTTCCTTGGAAGCATCATCTTGTTGAAATCTAAGTCATTCCCACCAGCCTGTACTAGACCATATCTGATGGTCTCCTGTGGCACTAAACAAACACTGCATTAAAGAACCAGTGAACTGTAGATATTATGATAAAAATGACACATCCCTCACAAACCCTCTCTTCGATGAGTGTTCTCCATCTCAGTGGGCAGAATATTTTTACTTGTCTGTGCCCCTGTTATTCATAACAGATTGATGCAGACTAGAAAAAGCTCACTGTGATGAAATTAAAGATGTTACTCTGGATCCAAAATACCTGTCAGCAGTTCCTCTGATGTATTTCCCTAGCCTGGAGTAAACCCTGCTACGAACAGAAATGATTCTGTCTGAAGTCCCTGTCCTGCAGTGGTGGAGTACCTTTAGAATCACCTCGTGCAGTAGGTCAAGTTTGATATAACTACTCAATGACTGTAAGAGTGTGTAAGGGAAGCATGTGTGAAAACCTTTGCAGAATCAGGACTCAAGAGAAATTTACGTTCCCATGTGATAAATTTGATAGCTATCAGGTACTAATTTAGAATTTAGAAGGATGTGAGTTTAGATGCACTGGTTTTTAATTTTGAATTCTCCCTGTGCCAAATGGTTTTAAATATGGGAATTATTATTGACCAATTGTTCCCACTGTCAATGATTGCTGATTTTGTACCACACTTCAATAACTACATTTACAGTCTTGGAAATGAAAATCTAATTGAATTTCTGATCTGCTGTGAAGCAAAAGCACCAGAACAAGCATGAATTATGACAATTTGAAAACGAGAAAACTATATCAGCAGAACAGCCACAGCAGCTAAACAAAAAGTCATTGATTCCAATAGTGTAACATCAATTGAGAAAAAACAATTCTCCTCAAAATTTCCTGTCTCTTGTTAATATAAATAAGTAAAAAACAAAGACTTGTTTTAGTCTTCTGAATAGTTAGGGTTTTTTGTTTTACTGCTATTATCTTGAACACAACGTTTGCCTATCAAATACACTTATTCTGAATAAATCAGTTCCTTTTAGTCTATCTGAAGACAACATATTCAATTGCATAATTTCAAATTACTTATTTACATTTAATACCCAGAGAACATTACAATGGTAAGAGATCAGTAATTTTGACAGACAATTTGAAATGCCTAGGGAAGCCTGAGTTTCACATCTAAGAATATAGCTTCTGAAATGCAGGTTGCTATGAAGGTATTCCAAGTTCAAAATCCTAGCTGGAGAAACCCTGAATCAGCAGTCACTTTTCGAAGCCTTGTCCATGAGATTCTTCCCTCAGAACACTGTGCTCCAGTAGCTGCTCAGAAGAGAGTGCTATTCCCTTTGCTCTTTTCTCAAACAATTGCAATGATGTAATAGGACAGAAAAAGCACAGACTGCGCAGAGTCCTTCTCATGACAGTGTGGACTTAGGATTTCAGAGAGACTCCACAGCTAACATTTCCTTGATTGCCAGATCTTAATTAATAGAACCTTTAGGCTTCTTATAGACATCATGTCCTAAAATTAAAGGGGATCTAAAGGAATAAGAAGTTGAAGCAATTAATCTGGCTAGATGCCTTGGAATACCTTCAGAAGAAACAGAAATTTCTCACTAACAACCAGTTCTATAAAACAAAAATATCAAGTGAAAATCTTTGAAAATGAACTAAACTGAGGAAAATGTATTTCACAATTCACCTTTCCTTCCTGGTAGACAGACAATAAAAGGATCTGCATTTCATTTGTTTCCGCAACTTATGTAAGAAGCATTTAACACTCTCCCTTCTCTACTCAATTCTCTTAGTACATGTGAGAGCATCCAAAACCAGAAAAGGGCTATAGACAGTAAAAGGCTCCCATTTTATCTCAACTTCTTGCTTTTGTTTGGGATGGATCACTTTACCTCTCAAGTGTTATTCCTGTTACATTTTATGTCTCTCTTGTCTCCTGTGGGTCAAGCCTACAAAATACAACAGAATTATCATGACTGGATATCAAGCCCATATTCCTGGCTGGCAAAGCTAAGTTGAATGTATTTGACTCAGGACCTTATGGTTCATCTGTAAATAGAAAGTGCACATCCTTAACAACTATTTCTTTTCTTTCTTTCTTTCTTTCTTGCTTCAATATATTTGCCAGCCTGGTCAGGGGTACTGCTGTATGTACAAGCAGCACTAGTGAAAGTCAAGGTGGCATATGGAGGCAATCTGTGAACAGTGCCTATCTGTACACAGATGCACCAAGTGAAGACAAATCGCCTACAGGGTTATTTTGTGCTGCTTACACCCACAACTAGTTTTGAATCTTTTGCGTGCTAACTATAATTTCTGAGTATCTCAAATTGATAACGCACATTTTTAATTCGTAACAGAGCTGCTTTAGAACTCCATTTTTAAAATATAAAACGAATAAAAGATTACATAGCTAAGTGACATGATATCCTGTGATGCATTGTGCTGACATTTATTTGACTGCAGAGGAATAGCAAGACAGAATTAAACAAAGAGAAAAGAGATTATAATACAATGAAAGACACATAAAAGATAGGAAAAGCATAAGTAAAGCTAAGATGATCTGTAATTTTTCTGCTTTTTCTGTGTTAAAATTTTTCCAAGATGAGCTGCTAGACTTGCACATTTTGCAATATCAAATTCAAAAGTTTACATCTCCACTTAAATGAAGACATGCTTCAGTGTACTTCTATTCCATGCAACATTTAAAGTATCTATTTTTTTCTCATAGTATAGGCATTGATAATATTGCTTTTCACACATTAACAGTGGAA
Source organism: Climacteris rufus (assembly GCA_013398175.1). Lineage (NCBI taxonomy): Eukaryota > Metazoa > Chordata > Aves > Passeriformes > Climacteridae > Climacteris > Climacteris rufus. The sequence goes on along the minus strand of VZRZ01005132.1, from coordinate 474,539 downwards.
AGTACTCTTCTCTGGAGACATCAAGGTTTGTTAAATATCTCCAAACTCTTGCAGAATTTGTAAAGGTCATTTGCCTTATGCATCATGAACACCACTAACATGATTTATGAACTACTAGCCTCTATCAGGACCAAAAGAGTAGAAATGGGAAAAAAGTTCAATGGAGGAGAGCTCACACAAAGGAAGATAGGAAGAAAAGGCCTCTAAAAGCACAGGTAGTTGAAGAGATGGACAAGGGGTCTGAGATAGCACTAGGAAAGTTGACAAATTATTTGTTTGACATTGACTCATCTTCTGGTGATTCAGTTGAAGTAATTATATATGGTAACTTCAGCTCCATTGCTCCAGCTTAAAATGAACTATCTTTGCAGGATGAAGTTTTCATGAATTGCTAATAACAAAGGAGCTTGCGCTTGGGTGCATCATTAAGCATCTACGTGAATCAAGAAAGAAAAGATGGTTAAAAGGATGGACAAATAAGTGTTATTTTACAAGTACAGATACGCTTGTACAGATATGCTGTTATAATGGTTCAAAAAAAAAAAAAAAAGGAGAAATTAAAAGGAAATTAAACTTCGGATGTCATGTATATCTTCACATTGCCCTAAGCTTTTCCTTGAAAGTCTGGTCAGACAGCATGACGTCCAAAGAAATCTTTTAGTGCCCTAAATGTTTTGGTAGCTTGCTTTATTATCTCTTTATAATCTTCTTCTTATTTTCTTAAAATACTAACACACACAAATTTGTGTGCTAAAACACACACAAATTGTTCTACTATTTCTGTTTCATCTCTTGTGAAGGTAAAAACTGTAGGAGAGTAGGTTTAGATCAGATATTAGGAAGAAATTTTTTTTCTGTGGGGATGGTGAGGCACTACAGCAGGTTGCCCAGAGCAGTTGTAGATGCCCCATCCTGGAAATATTTGAGGCCAGGCTAGGTGGAACTAGATGCTCTTTAAGACCTCTTCTAACCCAAACCATTCTATGTTTCTATGAGATGAGGATATGCAGTACTTTTTTAAGACCAAAAAAATTATACAAGTCTGCTGGAACCTACATACTAGCTGGTTAGTTCTTCCTACAACTGAGCAAGTGAACATACAGTGGTGACACGTCTTTCTTTTCCTTCTGACTAGGACCATCCTGATTAAAGTAAAGGACGCAAAAATAACAAGTAATATTTTCTTTAGCTATACAGAAAAAAAAAAATTTGACGAGTGGCTTAGGAGAAATTTAATTTTAGATTGTCTAGCATCTCCAGAAACACATATTTGGCAATTCTCTCTCCTTCTATGACAATATCCTCAAAAATTTTGCTGAATTCACTTAACAATAAGAATTTCAATTAGCGTGCTTTCCAACGGGCAACTTCTTGAAAACCCCACATTGTCATCCAACTAAATTCCTTTGCATTCCCTGGAAGCCTCCTATAATCAACATTGTTTGTTAGGAGGAGAAGTTATGCCATGAGAAAAAAAAAAAATTCCCCCTGTTAGCATGTGAAGGAAAGAATAAGAAAGGAGTGAAAAAAATAATACTTTTAACTTCATGAACATGATAATGGCCTAGTTTCAAAGGATGGGAATAGATACTTTCCAAAGTTAACATGTAACTCAATTACTAATTAGTTACACTGCCTACCATATTCAACACCATCATTTGTAAGGCTAAGCTTTACTTTATCACTTGAGAACTGCATAGTGGTATATATTTTAGCATGCATATTTTTGGTACAGGCAAGGTTTAGAAAGTTTCTCTCTGTTTTCTTCTATTCAGCCAAGAGAAGGAAGAGGAAGACAACAATAAATATTGCAATGTTAAGAGATTTAAAATATTATTAATGATTTTGGTTTATTCTTTCCATCCATCAGCTTAAATTTTATTTGCCTGTCTCTTCCTGAGGGGTCAAACCACTGCCTTTTTCTCTTGAAATTTTTTTTGGACTTGCACCTTTGGCTTACCTAAAGATGGACTGAAATAAATCCAAAGATTGGGTACAGTTAGGAAATACACACCTCTCTTTTCTTTCATGGACCAGTCTCCACATTAGAGTTTATTTCTTGAAACTGTACCTTTGTACTATTAGAAGCAGTACTACTAAAACTATTCATCTGTGTTGGAGAAACCTCAAGGTTTTTAATTTTTTTGAGGCTATAAATTATAAAAATAATCTGAACATTTAAAACAAAGTGAAGAAGCATATATCACATAATGTGAAATCGTTGTCAAGTTCTCTTTCAGTTAATGCACTCAAAGTGACAACTAAGTCTTTTATCGAGTGAAACAGAGCCAAGTTTTCCTCTGCTGAGAATTCCTTTCAGGCAAATAACAAGGCAGAGGTCTGAAATGTGGATAACTGAATTGCTCCTCTTGTCCGGAAAGGCACTGCTCCTATTTCACTCCAGTCTTTAACTCCAACAGCACATCTTTCTGGTTTGCTCCAATGTCGCTGTGGTTGCATGACCAAGAGTGTGCACATCCACCATCATGGACCAATTGATGCCGTCCTTTCTTTAGTCATGAGGGTGCATGTACTACACACAACATATGATACACCAAATACAAGCAGTTCCATTATCTCTATCAAAACATAATCATTCCTTTCCAGATCCCACCTTTAGCTATTTGCAACACTATTTCCATCTACTCTTAGAATGAAACAAAACATAACAAAACAAACAAGCAAAAACCCAACAAGTTTTTTAAAGCAGCTTCCATGAATAATTTATTTTTATTCCTGCTTGCTTATACTTACTGTTACATCAGACATAGTCATCTAGCTGCTGCACATTTTATTCCTATTATTGCCATTCAGTGCTATTAAGGTGCTAACCATTTTATTGTCCCTCATCTTTTCCTGTTGAAGATATCACTCAACGCAAATGGGAAAGCTATATTTTCTGTCAGGAAATAAATACATTTCACATGGCATAGTGTTCGTCTTATGTGAGACATGGGTAAAACCCTTACTGTAGGAGCTCCCCAGCATACAACAGGCACACGAAATAAGACATCTGAAAACTGAAGTCTTTGGTCCTTTTCAGTGTCTTTCCTTCTGATGAAACAACTCCGCTCTAGAATGTTTGTGGAAATAAGTAGCTTTAAGGAAAGAAGGAAATGCAGTAGTGTATGTACCTGAAAGGAATAGAGTATGCATGATTATTACTTTTAGAGTTTTTCCAGCAAAATTTTGGTCAACTCTTATTTTAGCTGAACATACTTTTCCATGTTAGATAAAAGGTGAGTGCAATATATGACTCAATTAGGGAATGCCTAGTGGGGTATTGGGTGGATATGAACTTAATAAAAGCACATACCACCAGGTTCATCCAAGGTTAAAAAAAAAACCAAAACAACCAAGTAGGAACATGCTTGCAACTGTTATCAAGAATTGCTTTCATGGCACTGACTTTACTATCTACACCATATATTTAAATCTCAGTAACCATTACTCTAATGCTGGTGAATTCTCTAACTTCCTCTTCTTAAAGGTATTAAAACCTGGTTACATTTTAAAAAATCCTTATGGCACTGATGAGCCATTTCATTTTGCCATTATCCCTCAGTGTTCTGGAAAAATAATGTCCTTTTAGTAGACATTGAACAGCTCAACTTAATTTGGTGACTCATGAAGTTATTGCAAGTCTGCAGTCTTTTTTCTGAAACTAGACTCCTGCAAAATTGTTTATAAAGGTCTTTATCTCTCCTGAATTTAGATGCATGTAAAAGACATTGCACTTTTTTATGCCACCTAATTTTCAAAACCCCCATTTTTCAAACAGATTTACAGATGTCTGTCTTTTCCCCTCTAATTACATTCCTTTAGCATCAGCAGCAAATCTGTTTCTCTTTTTACACTTAGGGAAGAATTAACTGTAGACTCTAAGATGTTACTATATGGTGACAGGATAAATGCTGACATATTTATGGAAATTACTGCAGATGTTTTTTATCTGTGCTTCAAATGGGTTACTGTTAATGACAGCAAAATTAAATGTTCATTTGGCCAAAGTGAAGAACATGTACATAGTTTGTTGGGTTTTTTTTTTGTACAGTGATCAGGCTGTAAGCCTAAAAGAGGAGAAACTGAGGTTTTAGATCTGGTGCCAGAAACCACAATGCAAAGTAAAATGGCATTGAGATGGAGAGCATCAAAGTGCCTTAGTCATCCTTAGTATTCAACAGCCATAACTTTTCAGAAGAGTGATCAGCTACTGCAGTCTTTAAAGCAACAAAATTATTCAGTACTTCCAATCTTTCAATTATTGTGAAAATAGATTTTTCATTGTATTATGAGACTGGAGGACACCAAACTCCATCAGCAATCTCTGCTTTCAGTGTGGGACAAATAAGAAAAAATATCACATCTGAAGTTTTTAAACTCATTTTAAGTCCCTCATATCTCTTTCTTCCCAGAAGAATAGTCCAGTATAGTACTAACTTTGCCATTTACACACTGATTCTTTCACCATCTTTCCTGTAAAAACTATCATTAATTTTCTCCCAGACCTGCTAGCATCCTGGTCTTACATATTCAAATATTTCTCTCAGACCTTTACTCTTAGAGCAGGGCTTGATCAGACCAAAGGTCTACCTAACTCTGTGTATTGCAGCATGACACAAATGGCTGGTAATGGACAGGTAACATCTAAAGGAATAATATACAATACTTGCCACTAATTTCATTCCAGTCTCAGGGTATTTTTATCATAGAATATGCAGAGTTGGAAGAGAGCCATCAGGATCATCAAGTCCAACTCCTGTCCCTGCACAGGTCACATCCATATGCTTCTTGAACTCTGTTACACTTGGTGCTGTGACCCCTGGGGAGCCTGTTCCAGTGCCCAACCACCCTCTAGGGGAAGAACCTTTTCCTAATATCTGACCTAAACCTCTCCTAACAAAGCTTCATGCCATTCCCTTGGGTCCTGTCACTGGTCATGAGTCAAGAGATCAGTACCTGCCCCTCCTCTTGCCCTCACAAGGAAGCTGTAACTGCAGTGAGGTGTCCCCTCAGTCTCCTCTTCTACAGGCTGAACAGACCAAGGGACCTCAGCCACTCCCCATAAGAATTCTCCTCCAGATTCTTCTCCGTACTTGTGATTCTCCTTTGGACACTCTCTAATAGCTTAATGTCTTTTGTATGGTGCCCAAAACTGCATACAGGACTCGAGCTGAGGCCGTCCCAGTGCAGAGCAGAGTGGGACAAGGCCCTCCCTTGCCTGGCTGACGATGCTGTGCCTGATGCACACAGGACATGACTGGCTCTCCTGGCTGCCAGGGCACTGCTGACTCATGTTCATCTTTCCATCAACCAGGACCCTCAGGTCCCTTTCCATGGTGCTGCTCTCCAGCACCTCGTTACCCAGTCTGTCTCTACATTCAGGGTTGTCCAATTCCAGGTGAAGAATCTGGCGCTTTCCCTTGTTGAATTTCATATGGTTGGTTATTGTTCATCTCTCTGACTTGTTGAGGTCTCTCTGCAGAGCCTCCCTGCCCTTGAGGGAGTCGACAGCTTTCCCTAGTCAAGTGTTGTCAGCAAACTTACTCATCATTCCTTTGAGTCCTGCATCCAGGTTGTTAACGAAGATGTTGAAGAGAACCAGGCTGAGGATGGAGCCCTGTGGAACCCCACTAGTGACAGGTCACCAGTCTGATGTCACCCCCTTCACTGTAACCCTTTGTGTCCGACCCATGAGCGAGTTCCTCACCCATCACATGACATGTTTATCCAGCTGCAGGGCCGACATTTTGTCCAGAAGAATCCTATGAGAGACAGTATGGAAAGTTTTGCTGAAGTGCAAAAAGATTACATCTGCTGGCTTTTCTGAGTTACCTGTCTAAGACTTACCTGTCTTAGAAGGAAACCGGGTTCAACAAGCAGGACTTCCCTCTAATGAAGCCGTGCTGGCTGGGACCAATGACCATTGTCCTCCAGGTGTTCTTCAACACCTTCCACAATAACCTTTTCCATAATTTTACTGGGCACAGAAGTGAGACTGACAGATTTTCAGTTTCCAGAGTCCTCCTTCTCACCCTTCTTGAAAATCAGGGACAATGCTGTTAATATAATAAGGGAAATCAGGATACTTCTACTCCTTTCAAGGCATCATAAGAGCCATGGAGATTCTGAACACGACATTTTTGAAGGGTTAAGAAGGGACATATTTTCTGATATTTTTGGGAATTCATGCATGCCCATGCTATTCTACTCCTTCTCCCCTAACAAATGGGGCACAAGTGTTGCCAGCTATGAGACTTAATGTTCCATATTCTCTTTCATGTCTGCTTTATCACTCTTCTTTTCCAAAAACATATTTTTCTTCTCCAAGAGACAATGAACAGCACTGAAAACAGCATGTGATGAATGGAATGATAGCAAAAACTGTGGTTGTGACACTGATCTAACTACTTGCAATAGTAATTGCAATCATTCATCTTTCTTCCTTTATAATGTTTTTCTTCTCTGTTTACTGATTTCTCCAGTGATCAAGCACTTCAAATCCAGTACATCTACCCATTAATTTACATGTTGCAGTCAGTATATTTCAGACAGGAACAAATCTAGGGACATGTGAAGGTTTGTTTAGTTACAACTCCATTCCCTCTATGTAACTTTTTTTTTCTACTCTCATCAGTTTTATTTTGAATAGTGAAGACAATGAACAGTAAATTCAGCACAGACTTTGAACCTCTCACAAGTCTTTACTCACATTCGTTGCAGCTAGGAAGGCTTCATTGTCTAAACTGCTGATAAAGGGCAGGAAGTCTCCTACAGGCTTTCTGTTGCTTATCAATATCATAGGTAAGTTCTCATTTTTCACAGGTACAGGAGATTGCCTTAATGGAGTTTGTTCGTCTCAAACAAATTTCATTTACATTCTCACCTTCAGATTAGAGGGAAAAGACTACCAAGAAGACATTCCTGTGCATGGAAAACACTTTCATAATTTGCTTTTGAATGCAAGTAGGAAAATACAACTAAATAAGGCTTTAGGAAGAAAGATAAAGTTCAATCATTTTCAGTACCACTGTTGAAAAAAATTCCTTCAAGCTCCAACTCAAAATTCTTCTTCAAAAAAGTGAAGACAGTTCTGAGTCGTCAGACAGTAGGAAAAGTCTACAGCTTTTCACCAAACTGATCTAGTGTCATTATGTTGGTTAATTAGACATTGTTTCAGACTCTGGAAAGGAATAGCACTTCTACATTGTGGTCTGCTCAGTAACTGTTGCAAGTTTAGAGAGGGGGATCTGCCAAGGAATATCATGAAGTATCTAATTCGTTTCTACAAGAACATTACCAAAATGTTGTTTTTTTTTTTTTAAGGAAAAAGAAAAAAGAAAATATATCCAGTCAGGATGACCATGTTTACAAAAACACAAAAAGAAACCAAGAAAAAAAGGTCAAAATAATATTCCAGATGGTCTGCATATCTGCTACTCTTTGTCTACTAATGCCAAATTATGGATTACGTGAAACACAAATTTTGATTTTCTTAGGAACATGTCCAGTTCCTCATTTATTTTACCAGCTTTCCAGAAAAGATCAACACAAAATAGGAGATCAAATATGAAATATGTCTATTGCTAAATACTGTGTAGAAATTCTAACACTGGATGAACACCTTGGTACTTAAAAAAAAACCCAAACAAAAACAACCCTATAGACTGTACAACAGATAAGTTCTGTTTGCAAGACAGACAGAACAAAATAACCACAGGTGATGAAATGGCAAATTTCTCCCTACCATTTTTTTTTTACTATTGGCTTCGTCTGTGGCTGTAAAAATGTAAGAATGGAAACTGCAAGACCCTTCACTTTACATGGCTGATACGTCTCATTTAATTGTGGGGAGTTTTTCAGCAGAATAGAAGGAGGTACTCCATATGAGTGTGAAGGAGAAGCAACACAGAAATATCCAAACTCCAATTCAAGAAAAGCAAACCTACTTCAGAAAATATAAGTTTTTCCACTGGAAAATGTTTCTTTAGACAAAACAAAACAAAACAAAACAAAACAAAACAAAACAAAAAAAAACCACAAGCAAAACAAGGACCACAATCTCAAACCAAACAGTGATTTCCCAACTGATTTGGTCTGTTGACACTTTTTCACTTTTCATGGTACTGCATTTATGTGACGTTTCTGGAGAGGTTCAATATTTTCTTTAAAGATTGACTTTAGAAGAAATACAGTTCACATACATGTTTGCATTGCTTCTAAGGCAAATTCCTTCTTCTTATATGTTGTATTCAGTTATGTTTACAACAGTATTGCTTATTTGAGTAGAATATGGCACCGGGTGATTGTTATGGACATATTGGACCAATTAGATACCTAGAAAAGCACCCTGATAATAAAGTGAAGAGACAGGGACAGATGCAATTATTACAAGTGAAGAAGTAAATATCTATTGCCCAACTTCTGTATTAGAAACTCGCCTAATAATTTGTAGAGGTGGACTTGAAGGAATGAAGGAAAAGCCTCACATCATCATCTGAACTTCATATTTAAAAATGCTTAGACTAAGCACCAGGAGGCAAAAAAATTATCCTTTTTTTTCTGCTTAGTATCTCAGGGATAGAGATCAGCAGTGCCCATTCAGTTCACTATGGCTGAACTACACTTACTTGAAACAAAGCAACAATTCAAAAAGCCAGCAGCAAATTCTCAGCTCCATGGACTTCAGCAGAGAAATGTTTTCATTTACAGTTTTCAGCTACTCTTATTGAAAAGAGTATTAAATAAATATAAGAAGGGAATCAGTGGCCAAGTGTGCTGAATTGTATATTCACCATAGCTAAATGTGCTAAATGTTTGATGAAGGATATAAATAATTAGTAACATACATTTTAAAAGTTTCTTTTGCTCAGGCATGCGTATATCTGACATATGAATTTGTCATGACACAATGTGCTGTCTTTGCTATTTCTTTTCCTTAGCACTTCATGTGGCTAACCAGGGGACCACGTTATTTTCCTCTGCCTGTCAAAGAAGCAGTGGCCCATAATTTTGCTGTATCCTCTTAAATTCTTTCAACTATTGCATGAAGCTATTGATGTTCATTAACTGCACACTGGGACTTGTAAGTAGTGGAACATAACATAATCCATTCATTCACATTGCTATTAATGTCATTCTTGCATAGGTGTACCACCATGCACTTAGTCCCCAAGCTCTCTTCATTTGCCTGCTCACAATGAGTCTCTAAGACATTTTTAATCACATCAGGCCTGAATTGAGAAAATTTAAGGATATGCTTTCAATTATAAATGTGTACGTAGGTATGCATACACATAAATACTCATAAAATTGGTATTACAAAATTCACTATCACATAGCATGCAGATATCCTGGCCAAAAATATATTTCAAGGGCTCAAACAGGAGAGACATTAGATATGAAATAATTAAAGGTACACTTTAACACAAGTGCATGCACTAAAAATAAGGAATCTCTTATGTATTTAGTCTAGTAATCTTCATATTCAACCTTCAATGCAAAAACTAACTAAACTGTGCCAACATCTTCAAACATCTTAAAGACTCTAAGAAAGCTGTATATTTACTATAATTTACTAATTTATTTACCATGAGTTACTATCGCCTTGATCTGAAAATGATATTTTTAAAGATGAAAAGGAAATTCCTTGAATAATATTTGGTTTTGGTTTACTTTGATTTGAACTTAGTTATTTCAAAAGTTGCTCTTGAAAAGAACTCCAAGAGTTCTAATAAACCTGTGTTTAAGAAAAGGACTACAAACAATCTCTGAGCAACGATTTTAACTGAAAGTTCTCAAAAGGGAAAAAAAAAACAATTTACATGCTATTTTTCCTTTTTTTTTTTCCTAGTGACAGGACAGAGTCAGGATATATTCTGACGAAAAGACAAATAAGGAAATGTTATGCAAAGGATGTATGATTGTTAAGAATACTTCCTCCCCCCCCATTTATTTTCCTTGCCTACAGCTGAAGTAGATTGCAATTCTTCAGTTTGACTACTCTAAGAGAACACTTGAGATCCCATAAGCAGCAAGAGAGGTTTTATGTACAAGGAAAAAAAATAACACCTCACCACCCTGGATGCAAAATATTTGCTATGTCTACAGGGACCATGATTAGGAAGGTCTCAGTGTAGTATCATTCTATGATGAATGAATGAAATAAATACTGAAACCCATAGAGTTTGTTGGTCAGAGTTACTTAGGTATTTACAGCCACAGAGGATGGTTGGAGATATCATTCATTCTATCAGGTGACAAAAGTGAAGTGAATGAAATATGACCAGTTCTACAATCACTCTTGCACTCGGGAAAAAAATAAAAATCCCTTAATTTCTTTTTCTACCTGGAGTGAAACCAAAAACAGTCATGAAGGTTGCAATGAAATACACAATGTAATCACAATTTACCTGTACTTGTAACAAGATATTGAATGACAAAGCTTTAGGAGAAGTAAGAATTCTTCAGAAGGATTTTACTTCAGTATGTAGAACTAAAAATCATAGCTCAAGCCTGGATCATTTTATAATTACAGATCATGAAAGAATGAAAAATAGTATCAAAACAAAAATGCATGAAGGAAGTGAACAGATGGATAAAACACCCTTTGAAAAAGATCTGAAAGAGCAGTCTAAATAAAGAAACATAGTCAAGGAGAACCTTTGGATGTATGATGCCATCAGCTCCTTTATTAAAAAATATAATGAAGACTAACTAATACCAAATTTTTTACCTCCTTTAGTGTAGAAATAATTGTTCAATGTGCAAAAAAACAATAACAACCTGGGCTAAAATAACAATTCCATATAAAGGGTGCTAAGATGCAAGGTGTGGGGAGTGGGTGTGGGCAAAGACCATCAGTGATCTGTTTTGATTTTAATAAAGTACCTAATATCTTATCAAAGTCAGGTTGGTGTCTTTGCCTCAGTACATTGAAAAGGTCATGGAGTTTGCTCATGCCTTAGGGAAGCCATTTCACATCTGAAGGACATTTGTGAAAATCAGAAGCAAATAAACGACAAAATATGTCTATTTCTAGTCAGTCAGAACATGTTGCAAGTAAGCAGCAAAATTTCACATGAAGACTGCTGAGCTAGAAAACATTGGGAAAAAGCAAAGAAGGGCATATGAAAATAGAAATAAGCATCCAATTACCAAATTTCTAGCTTTCATCAGTGTCTTATAGTGCAATGTCCCCAAAGCATTTCTTTCTCCCCAACTCAAGAAGTGTCCAATTATCACCAAATAAAAGGCACAATAAAAGGGATAATTTTAAAATATGGCAAACAGTGTCTGTGATTTTCTCTGTCCTCTGGAGGGTTTTCTCTTATTTAACTTAATCCATCCCTCCCTGGTCCATGACAAGTGATCTGGGACAAATTCAAACCAAACCCTCTGCCATTATTAGCACAAAATAGTTTAACACCATGGATGAAGCATCTAATTTACACTAGAGTGTCCAGGCAGGGCCTGGACATCTACACAGTGCAAACCAGACTAATCTTAGCAATGTCACATTGCTCTTGGCTTCCAGAAATGCCAAAGAGCAACACACCATGAAGAGTCTCAGAGAGTACATCCCATCACTAATATATGACATTAGAAATGAGACTGCCAGAAACTTTAGAAGTCTTGATATTAATTAAAACAAGATGTCAATATCTTCAGCATTCATAGAATGCTTTCTTTAAATCTTCTAAGTAATAAGTTAGTGAAAGGGAATGAAAGAAATTTTTTGTTGTTTCTCTCTCTGTAAAGTATGCTTTCAAATCCAGAAATGCTGTCAGATAAACTTGAATGTGTTTCAGTTTACAAACAGCTACTACAGGAAAACAAGGTCTCCCTCACTCCACAAACAAGTATCTTCATGTATCTGATTTTAAGTCTCTCCCATGTTTTCTGATATTTTTGAAGATAAGGAGAAACATACTAATGTGCAATTATGTCAATTTCCATCTATCAAATATGCCACACTCATTAAAAAAAGGTATTTAGTCTGCATGTGGTATAAAATTTTGGCTCTGTTTTGCAGACAGTTGTGCTTTAGCAGTAGTGCTCTAACACATTTCACCCATTTGAAGTCTGTGCACTTGCATATGCACTTTTATCCTATTCATTGTCCTCAGGGGACAGAAAACCTCCTCAAACTTTCACAAGTTTATCAGGTCTACTGAGTAACTTTTGACCTTACAAACTTCTTTGGATTTATTGGATAAATTCAGGATCATTTCATCTGAAAAAGTTTCTAAAAACCCCTGAAAAATTGAGTGCTAATGCATCGCAAAGCACTATATTGAAATTTCTTACATTATCATGGATATGCAGCATATACATAGTTGTTTACAAATGCTATTTATTTTATGATATCTTATTGACATCTTGAAGGTTTTTTCTTTCTAATTCTCTGAAAGAGGATCTCCATCCTTCTGCGGGACAATGCCTTTGAAACATTTTAGACATTCCCTGTAATTAGAACTCTAATTGCAATATATGCAATTTGAATGAGTTATGCAGCCTAACATCCTGTCTCCTGATAGCATCCGATGATCTGAAAGAGAAAAAAACAGATGCATACTGGAAGAAATTAATGTAGTTCTCTGTCTGAGAATTTTTAACTAGATTGAAATATATGCTTGAGTGATCACCTGAAGCCCCTAGAAAAATGCCAAATGTATCTTGAACGTAATTATTTTCAAATGGACCCAAAATTTAGGCTTCTGATATCTGCCTGCCTCTTTCCTCCTTTGAGACTCAAAACTTGTTTCAGCACTCCATCACATGAACAAAGCAAGTAATAAAGAAACTGTGACAACACTCATGATCTCTGTATAAGAGAAACCACCACTCATTGCTGTCTGAAAACAGCCATGTAGGTTTTTTGTTTATCTTTCAGATGTGTGAAAATGCCTAGTTCTTAGGAATGGAAGCTAATCCTATTGCATAGGGAAATATGTGACCTGAAGCAGCCCTTGTAGTTCAAGGGCAAATATTAATATTTTAAGAAAAATGTACCTTCTTTTTAAGAACCTTAGCAACAGAAAAATACCAACAGAAGCAGCAAAACTTACTAAGATGAATTTCCCCTATGACCAGTTGCATCAGTTTTTAAGAATACAGAATCTCCCTCATCTTCACAAATGTGGACAAAAATACTGACTTCAACTTTCACAGTATTTATGCTCTACTCCATATATTTTGTATTATTCTTGAAAAGAGCTGAAATCTGTTTGTTTTCTTCTGACATCCATTCCAGTGCTACTCATCCCACAGAACTTTGTAAGGGTAATGCAGACTCGGTTTTCTACTAAATCAGTTGCAATGTAATGAGTCACTAATTCATGACCAGGCTCCTTAGACCCTGGAGCTGCATTTCTGAAACTAAAGATCTTTCACTGTCCATTGGTTTTGCAGATCTGCCCTGTATTGTCTTTATTATCTAATCATAATCCATGAAGTTAACTTTTACCAGTAGTACATTTTCTATCCCGTGCTTCTATGTTCTGATTTCTGTTCATGAACTTTTTTCCTCCCTCTCACATCAGCATAACCAGTTCTGGTAAATGTTTCCCCTATGCATACTTCTTCCATGCTCTTCACATTTTACTGATTTCTAAAGTCCTCAAATTAATAACCCATGACAAGGCATTTCTTTTGCAGCATTAGCTCTGTTGTAATTCCATGCCTGTTACAGAGATAACTTGCCAAAACAAATAAAAAATTATGTGCAGTACACCCTTGTTGTTTGCCTGTAGTGACAGCAGAAGTCCTCAGCTTTAAGCAGTTCTGATCAAGAATGGATGCCAAGAACCAAAGCTGTTCCTTTTCTGCAGTTTTTTTGTAAAACAGAATCTAATTTCTGTATTCTGTCCAAGGTTGTTTTCACAACTACAGTAACTGAAAACCCCAGGGTTTTTAAAACCAATTCCCTGATCCCTCTCCTTCCCCATTACAACAGCCAGGGAACTGAAGAACGGTCCTGATTTTTTGAGTTGCCAGCAGGCTACAATTCAATGAAAAATTATAATTGTATAACTGGTTTGTAAATTAAGCTGTGCTATTTATCACAAACACAACTTCAGAAACTGCCATGTAGTAAAATTACTACTGTGATCAGAAAAGAAATACTGTACTTTTTATGCATCTTATTTCCATTTTTCACCTTCAAAAATATTTATGTAACTTCTTACCCACCATTCTTTTGAATTTCTTTTTTATTTTTATTTTTATTAATTATTAATTATTATTATTTTTATTAATTATTATATTAATTATTCTTATTTTTATTAAGAACAATATGTTCTTCCTTGTTTCCCTTTTTTTTTGTTCTCTCTCATCTTTAGCAGTTCTTAATGTAGGTTTCCTTAACTTGTTAATGTTATATCAGCCTGAAACCACAGCATTTCTGTCAGTCACTCCCTTGACAAAGCCCAAACATCCTATTTCTTGCCTTGCTTTTTCCTCCTACTGTGTTTCCCACCACATGCCTGGGAATTGCTGTCTCACTTAGTAGTAACATTAGAAAACTGCTGTTTCTCACAGACCATAAATATACCGCCTTCCAGAAGACAGGGCAATGAAAAAAAAGGATGTGAGAGCTCCTGCATTCTCCTTGTGCCTTACAATTTAAATGTAATACTCATAAAATAATTATGTATTTTAATACACAAAACTGATACACAATTAACAAGGTAAAGTGATTAGAAAAAAATTTTTTTAAAGTTTCTCCCAGTGTCCTTTGGCTGTTAAAGAAGGGTTGGTGTTTGGCCATTTTGTGTTACTTCTACACTGTGTGCAAAAATATGTGCCAGTAAAGCTCTTTAATGTCATACTGTCATTGTGTTTGGTGAGTTATCTCAGCAGTGGAAAGGACACATTCTTTCTTCCCCTTCATACTAGTCATGCTTATTAAAACACATAAACTGCAACAGAGAAAGTAATTTCATCCATTTTCCGTTACCACGATTTAAAGCATTTGTTTCTGCAATGCACATGATGGGACAGTTTATTTCTTATTTTTACAGACAGAAAAGAGTTTATAGCCCACAACCCACCAATTAACAGAGAAAATCAAGACCACGTATGCTATACATTCATTAGTTCTGCTGACTGATACTTCTGTAATATTTTAGAGGCACTGCTCATTTCATTATATGGAAAATAGGGGATTTTATTATACTTTCAGGTGAGATGTGAACATCAATCTCACATCAGGTACTAAATAGAAAGATTGCATAAGAGAAAATTTTAACCACATTTTTTGTAGGGCTTGGGGAGAAGAGGTCATCTTGAAAAACATAGCAAAAATTATTCCCTTGAATATTATTATAAGGGTTTGTTTTGTACCCAAGGAATGACAGCAGTTTAAGGAAATACGATGGCAGCAGTTTTTAGCTCGCTGAATATTAATAGCTTTACTTTCAAGTCACTGTCACTGTCACATTATGTAATTGTGGAGGCAGACTCTACCACCTACACCAAAGAGGCATATGTTCTCTTCACTGGAAAAGCAAATCCCAGGCATGTGTACTGGCAAAGCTAGGAATAATGTGTGTTTAAGGAGGGCAGGAAAGAGAAAGAGGAATCAATTTTTTCAGCTGTACCATTTGAGTAACACAAAATTCTCTGTGATCTTCCCTTTCACTGAAGAAGCTTGTCAGACCCTTGAATGTGCTCTGGCACACACTTAAATTGCAATCCAGACTGCAGTTAAGCAACAGCATCAAGTTTCCACAGACAGAGAATAGATGTCACCAGTAGATCGGTTTCTTGTTATCCTTTCTGTAACAGCACTTGACATCAAATCGGGGCACAGCCACTTTGCTGAGGTTGCTGTACAGTGAGCTTTCTAGAGTGGTGCCAAAATAATGTTGCAGAAGACATTAAGTCAAATAAAAATATGACAGATATATTTCACAAACTGTGGTGTGGAGTATTTGCAACTTATTAAACCAAGACTACAAAACACTTGAATATACATACAGCAAAAAAAAGAAGAAAAGGTGATTAAGCTTTTCGTTGGTTTTTTTTT